>JARWLC010000007.1:115599888-115603991 GCA_033318265.1 Phyllotis vaccarum | reverse complement strand
CCTAACCCTAACCCTAACCCTAACCCTAACCCTAACCCTAACCCTAACCCTAACCCTAACCCTAACCCTAACCCTAACCCTAACCCTAACCCTAACCCTAACCCTAACCCTAACCCTAACCCTAACCCTAACCCTAACCCTAACCCTAACCCTAACCCTAACCCTAACCCTAACCCTAACCCTAACCCTAACCCTAACCCTAACCCTAACCCTAACCCTAACCCTAACCCTAACCCTAACCCTAACCCTAACCCTAACCCTAACCCTAACCCTAACCCTAACCCTAACCCTAACCCTAACCCTAACCCTAACCCTAACCCTAACCCTAACCCTAACCCTAACCCTAACCCTAACCCTAACCCTAACCCTAACCCTAACCCTAACCCTAACCCTAACCCTAACCCTAACCCTAACCCTAACCCTAACCCTAACCCTAACCCTAACCCTAACCCTAACCCTAACCCTAACCCTAACCCTAACCCTAACCCTAACCCTAACCCTAACCCTAACCCTAACCCTAACCCTAACCCTAACCCTAACCCTAACCCTAACCCTAACCCTAACCCTAACCCTAACCCTAACCCGAACCCTAACCCTAACCCTAACCCTAACCCTAACCCTAACCCTAACCCTAACCCTAACCCTAACCCTAACCCTAACCCTAACCCTAACCCTAACCCTAACCCTAACCCTAACCCTAACCCTAACCCTAACCCTAACCCTAACCCTAACCCTAACCCTAACCCTAACCCTAACCCTAACCCTAACCCTAACCCTAACCCTAACCCTAACCCTAACCCTAACCCTAACCCTAACCCTAACCCTAACCCTAACCCTAACCCTAACCCTAACCCTAACCCTAACCCTAACCCTAACCCTAACCCTAACCCTAACCCTAACCCTAACCCTAACCCTAACCCTAACCCTAACCCTAACCCTAACCCTAACCCTAACCCTAACCCTAACCCTAACCCTAACCCTAACCCTAACCCTAACCCTAACCCTAACCCTAACCCTAACCCTAACCCTAACCCTAACCCTAACCCTAACCCTAACCCTAACCCTAACCCTAACCCTAACCCTAACCCTAACCCTAACCCTAACCCTAACCCTAACCCTAACCCTAACCCTAACCCTAACCCTAACCCTAACCCTAACCCTAACCCTAACCCTAACCCTAACCCTAACCCTAACCCTAACCCTAACCCTAACCCTAACCCTAACCCTAACCCTAACCCTAACCCTAACCCTAACCCTAACCCTAACCCTAACCCTAACCCTAACCCTAACCCTAACCCTAACCCTAACCCTAACCCTAACCCTAACCCTAACCCTAACCCTAACCCTAACCCTAACCCTAACCCTAACCCTAACCCTAACCCTAACCCTAACCCTAACCCTAACCCTAACCCTAACCCTAACCCTAACCCTAACCCTAACCCTAACCCTAACCCTAACCCTAACCCTAACCCTAACCCTAACCCTAACCCTAACCCTAACCCTAACCCTAACCCTAACCCTAACCCTAACCCTAACCCTAACCCTAACCCTAACCCTAACCCTAACCCTAACCCTAACCCTAACCCTAACCCTAACCCTAACCCTAACCCTAACCCTAACCCTAACCCTAACCCTAACCCTAACCCTAACCCTAACCCTAACCCTAACCCTAACCCTAACCCTAACCCTAACCCTAACCCTAACCCTAACCCTAACCCTAACCCTAACCCTAACCCTAACCCTAACCCTAACCCTAACCCTAACCCTAACCCTAACCCTAACCCTAACCCTAACCCTAACCCTAACCCTAACCCTAACCCTAACCCTAACCCTAACCCTAACCCTAACCCTAACCCTAACCCTAACCCTAACCCTAACCCTAACCCTAACCCTAACCCTAACCCTAACCCGAACCCTAACCCTAACCCTAACCCTAACCCTAACCCTAACCCTAACCCTAACCCTAACCCTAACCCTAACCCTAACCCTAACCCTAACCCTAACCCTAACCCTAACCCTAACCCTAACCCTAACCCTAACCCTAACCCTAACCCTAACCCTAACCCTAACCCTAACCCTAACCCTAACCCTAACCCTAACCCTAACCCTAACCCTAACCCTAACCCTAACCCTAACCCTAACCCTAACCCTAACCCTAACCCTAACCCTAACCCTAACCCTAACCCTAACCCTAACCCTAACCCTAACCCTAACCCTAACCCTAACCCTAACCCTAACCCTAACCCTAACCCTAACCCTAACCCTAACCCTAACCCTAACCCTAACCCTAACCCTAACCCTAACCCTAACCCTAACCCTAACCCTAACCCTAACCCTAACCCTAACCCTAACCCTAACCCTAACCCTAACCCTAACCCTAACCCTAACCCTAACCCTAACCCTAACCCTAACCCTAACCCTAACCCTAACCCTAACCCTAACCCTAACCCTAACCCTAACCCTAACCCTAACCCTAACCCTAACCCTAACCCTAACCCTAACCCTAACCCTAACCCTAACCCTAACCCTAACCCTAACCCTAACCCTAACCCTAACCCTAACCCTAACCCTAACCCTAACCCTAACCCTAACCCTAACCCTAACCCTAACCCTAACCCTAACCCTAACCCTAACCCTAACCCTAACCCTAACCCTAACCCTAACCCTAACCCTAACCCTAACCCTAACCCTAACCCTAACCCTAACCCTAACCCTAACCCTAACCCTAACCCTAACCCTAACCCTAACCCTAACCCTAACCCTAACCCTAACCCTAACCCTAACCCTAACCCTAACCCTAACCCTAACCCTAACCCTAACCCTAACCCTAACCCTAACCCTAACCCTAACCCTAACCCTAACCCTAACCCTAACCCTAACCCTAACCCTAACCCTAACCCTAACCCTAACCCTAACCCTAACCCTAACCCTAACCCTAACCCTAACCCTAACCCTAACCCTAACCCTAACCCTAACCCTAACCCTAACCCTAACCCTAACCCTAACCCTAACCCTAACCCTAACCCTAACCCTAACCCTAACCCTAACCCTAACCCTAACCCTAACCCTAACCCTAACCCTAACCCTAACCCTAACCCTAACCCTAACCCTAACCCTAACCCTAACCCTAACCCTAACCCTAACCCTAACCCTAACCCTAACCCTAACCCTAACCCTAACCCTAACCCTAACCCTAACCCTAACCCTAACCCTAACCCTAACCCTAACCCTAACCCTAACCCTAACCCTAACCCTAACCCTAACCCTAACCCTAACCCTAACCCTAACCCTAACCCTAACCCTAACCCTAACCCTAACCCTAACCCTAACCCTAACCCTAACCCTAACCCTAACCCTAACCCTAACCCTAACCCTAACCCTAACCCTAACCCTAACCCTAACCCTAACCCTAACCCTAACCCTAACCCTAACCCTAACCCTAACCCTAACCCTAACCCTAACCCTAACCCTAACCCTAACCCTAACCCTAACCCTAACCCTAACCCTAACCCTAACCCTAACCCTAACCCTAACCCTAACCCTAACCCTAACCCTAACCCTAACCCTAACCCTAACCCTAACCCTAACCCTAACCCTAACCCTAACCCTAACCCTAACCCTAACCCTAACCCTAACCCTAACCCTAACCCTAACCCTAACCCTAACCCTAACCCTAACCCTAACCCTAACCCTAACCCTAACCCTAACCCTAACCCTAACCCTAACCCTAACCCTAACCCTAACCCTAACCCTAACCCTAACCCTAACCCTAACCCTAACCCTAACCCTAACCCTAACCCTAACCCTAACCCTAACCCTAACCCTAACCCTAACCCTAACCCTAACCCTAACCCTAACCCTAACCCTAACCCTAACCCTAACCCTAACCCTAACCCTAACCCTAACCCTAACCCTAACCCTAACCCTAACCCTAACCCTAACCCTAACCCTAACCCTAACCCTAACCCTAACCCTAACCCTAACCCTAACCCTAACCCTAACCCTAACCCTAACCCTAACCCTAACCCTAACCCTAACCCTAACCCTAACCCTAACCCTAACCCTAACCCTAACCCTAACCCTAACCCTAACCCTAACCCTAA
>JARWLC010000007.1:113557388-113767388 GCA_033318265.1 Phyllotis vaccarum | reverse complement strand
AGCATTGTATTCTTGAATTTGGAAAGAATCAGTGTAACTAAACTAAACTTAAAGGCAAAATTAAGTTGTTAGTCCTATCACTAAATGGATTTGAAAACTCTCTTAA
Organism: Phyllotis vaccarum; assembly: GCA_033318265.1. Lineage (NCBI taxonomy): Eukaryota > Metazoa > Chordata > Mammalia > Rodentia > Cricetidae > Phyllotis > Phyllotis vaccarum. Next base: position 113,767,282 of record JARWLC010000007.1, on the reverse strand, counting down.
CATTAACTCATCTCCTTGTGAAATTCTAACTCACACCACTTTGGATAAGAAGCAGGAAATTGTTCCAGGAGGTGTTGCCTTGGGATATTATCGGGAGGTTCCATAGGCAGCCACTTGTACCTATTGAGTTAATAAACTAGTGGTAGAATCTGTGCTCTGTTTTTAAACCTTGTCTTTGAAGCCCAAGAAATTGGTGTTACAATGCAGTGCTAGTGAGAAGCTCAGGAAGCAGACCCATTACTTGCAGGGCAGGGACTTTAAGCCACAGATAAAATCAGTTTTGAGGAGCTGAGTTCAAGTCTGCAGGACCCAAGGCTAAGATCAGAATGGACATCGTGCACAGCGTTGCTCTGTCAGTTTGGCTTCTTGCTGTGCTTGTGAAAACTGGAACCAGAGCTCCTTATTGGGTGACAACAAGATCCAGCCAATGGCCAACAACAGATGTGCTGTGCTGCAGCATCTATGTTCAATACGTTAGGGAAGTTAAACATAAGCAGGACAGCACAGGCTGCAGGCGGCACCAGTAAAGTCTGCATGTGTTGAGTGCCAGGGATGCTTGTGTGCTTCTGTCAGGGTCTGGTCAGGCACACTGGTTACTGTGGTGACTTATCACGAAGGTGAAGACACTTACTCATTTCAGCATTATGTTTAATGTCCTCCTCCTCCTCCTCTTCTGAAGAGTAATCATCTTCCTTTCGCTTTTCCACAATTTCCTTTGGGTCTTTCAGGTGAATTATAAAGCTGTGTTTATCTTTTTTCACTTTCACCTTGATAAAAGTCGGGCCTGAGGAAGAACCACAGGATAGAAAGGTGGGCAGACTGAAGATGTCGTACATGTACCTCAACAAAAGTACTAGCAGAATTCAGTACAGAATTAGACAGCGGCTGGGAATGCCTGGGACTCAGCAACTCTATACAAGGATGCGTAGAGAAGGATGAACATGGAGGTCTTTGCAGGCCTTCTAATCACATCTCAGTCCAAAATCATACAGAGAAAATGCCTCATCTGAAGTAGTGAATATTACTCAACTCTGATAAATGTGTGTGTGTAGCTCAGACTAGCCTCAAATTCATGATTCTCCTGCCTCAGATTCACGAGTGCTAATGTCACAAATGTGTATTACCATTTCTGACATCTTTAGAATGATTATATCACTATAATGACAGCCATAGTTATACGTGTGTGCGTGTGTGTGCTTGTATGTATGTTCTATAGTTATTATTACCATTTCCAATCGTCCGTTCTCTCCTACCCCGATGTGCTTTCCCCACCTCTCCCTTTTACTTTCTTTTCAAATCCAACCTTTTCATTCTCAACTGCGGTTCTGGTGTCTCTCAAGATCGATAGGATTAAGATGAAAACACTCTATTTTCAACCATCTGATATTTATATAAACTGCCCACATATGCAAGTCTTGATAAGAGCTGAAATACCAGGGGCAGGTCTTTGGAGCACTGTGCTGCAGAGTGCAAGCCAGAAACTCAAAGCATATGTTTGCTTTCTGACATGACAGAGTGTATTGTAACTAATGTCATTAATTGCCTATTTAGTTATTATAGTTAATAATTTACCATCTACCATTAATGTAGAAGTATTTAAATATTTTAACAATTTAGGATGCTTCTATCAGTGTGTTAGGGAAAATTCTGAGCGGGCTGATTCCTTACAGACCTAATTGTAGTAGAAGCATGTGAACTCTGTAATGTTGTAGTGGGCAGTCACCCATCACACTCAGAAACACAATGACCCATGCTGATCTCAAATACAGGAACATCTTCCATGACATTAACAGCTCTTACAAATGTACCTCGTTCAAATGTAGTCTTTTCTACTTCAATCTGCCCTCCATCAGAAGGATACAGATAGTAATTTTTCCCTGAGATTTGGATGGGTATATCTCCCATATTGTATCCTCGAAACTAGAAGAGAACACATCATGATTGGGCGTTGGGCGTGGAATTGCAACTGACAACAATCAGTTTACTGTGGTTAGTCAAATATAGTTTCCATAAGCGTATTTTTTAATTAAACAATTGTATCTGATATGTTGTAAGCTCAGAAGCCCAAATCTACTTTATAATTCATTTTTTAATTAATTAATTAATTTATTATGAATACAACGTTCTGTCTGCATGGATCCCTGCAGGCCAGAAGAGGGCACCAGATCTCATTACACATGATGATTGCCGGGAATTGAACTTGGGACCTCTGGAAGAACAGCCAGAGCTCTTAACCTCTGCGCCAGCTCTCCAGCCCTTAACTCTTTTTTTTTTTTTTTTTTTTTTTAATTGTTAGAGGCAGGGTTTTACTCAGTAGCGCAGACTGATTTTAAGCTCATGATCACCCTGCTTTGGTGTCCAGGAGTCTGGGATTACAGTTGTATTCTACTATGCCTGGACTTTCTAGAAATTTCTAATGTATTATAATTAGCAGGATGTTGAAAAGTTTATAATTGAGGCTCAAGAGGTAACTCAGCGGTTAAAACCCCTTGCTCCTCCTGCAGAGGACTGAAGTTTGGTTCCCAGAGCCCATATACTTCCTCTAATTTTAATTCCACAGGATCTGTTGCCCCCTCTGGCCTCTGTGGATACTCATACACGCATACAAATAAATAAGTCACTGGGCTGTGGTGGCCCACACCTTTAATCCCAGCACTTGGGAGCAAGAGACAGGCGGACCTCAGTGAGTTTGAGGCTGCCGTGGTCTTCAAAGTGCCAGAATAGCCAGGACTGTTATACAAAAAAATCCTGTCTCAAAACAATAAATAAATAATAAATAAATCTTTTATTAAAAAGTCTTTTATTAATATTCATCTGAGCATTTATAATCTAGTCCTAATAAAATCACGCTCTATCAACAAGCTAATATGAGGAGAGATCAAGTTCACTAATTTTTTTTAATGAAGTAAAATATTGACACTTGATTCTTTAGGAGGCCATATGTAAAGGACATTTTTTAAGCATTAGATGTTGCTATTACAGATTATGGGGGATTCAGATGCATCTTAAAACCCTAGAGTACCTGGGCTGGAGTCAGCTGAAATCAATAGATCAGGACATTTCTCTCTAGTGTTTTCCTTGCTGGATTTTCTCATAAATAGAGACCAGAAGGAGAATTAGTAAAGTGAGGGTTTACAAAGCATGTAGACCAGGAATGTGGCATCTAAGTACACTCAGCAAGTCCATGCAGTCTTTAATGCTTAAACCTTCAGTCTTTGGGACACACTTCCGTCTTTCCAGCCCCTGGTAATCAATCTAGTTTCCTGAAAAACAGGCCTGACGGTGTTTAGTCATAGAGAAGAGTCTTGATTTTCGACAGAAATAGAAATTCAAGCCTAATCTATAGATAGCAGGAAAAAAACCCTTGTCTTCCCCGAACAAGTGTCCTAGAGAATTTTCAGAGTTACCGGGAAAACTGTCTCAGGTTCTGGAAGCGGGACAGATTCCTCTATCATTTCTGGGGTCTTTATCGGCTCTTCCTTAGGTTTCTCCTTGGAAGACGACTTTTTCTTCACAGCTTTCGGCTCCTCCTTTTCCACCTTATCTTTGCCTTTCTTCTTACCGACTTCTTTCCCCTTCTTCTCCGCTTTCTTCTCCTCCTTCAGGCGTTCCTCCTCCGCTAACCGCTCTTTCTCTTCCTTCCATGCCTGCGGACACATCATACAGCTTACCAGGGATTTTTGAAAAAGATCGAATGTGAGTCGCGTTTGGGTTAATGTTGGAAGAAAATCAGTATGGTGTTTCTACAGACTATTTGACCCAAGGACCTTGAGGTTGCCTTTGACTGTCCTCTCTCATTGCCAAGCCCTGCATGCTCCCCCTGTCTGTCTCCTTGGAGACTTCTCTTCATCTCACTTCTCTAACTTTCTGGTATCATTTACACTGTTCAGATTTGTATTGTCTTTAGCCTGGACGACAGCAGCCTCTCCTCTCCTTCACTTCTCAACGTATTCTAAATACACTTGATCAGGAAAAAAAAAAAAAAAATAGACTACCCAGAGAAGCAGTCTTAGCTCAGGATATTTCAAAAAGGATTGACAAAGTTCGTATTTTAAAAATGTCATGTGTTTTCAAGCGTTTGTAAATACTTGCAGTTACATCGCTAAGGAGGCTGAGGGAAGGGCTCAAGACTGTGTGGCTACATAGTCTCAAATTTAAAAAATTGTGAATTGATATTAGTTCACACATAAAAATTACAAAACATGATGAACTATGCCATTTTGAATAAAGTCTGAACAAAACTTTGAAAGTACATCTGTGAAGATTACAGATAAGGGCTCCAAAAATAAGAATCGAAACAAGTTTCTCGTAGCCTAAGTAAACAAAATGAACTATCAAAAGTATAAGCAAGAAAGTAGAAGGTATAAGAATGACAAGGTGCGCTCCACAGTTCTCTTGAAATTAAGGCATAGCTTTTGAAAAGGCCGTATCCAGACAGACACTGGCTGAGTCCTTTTCCAAAAGTGATGATAGACACTAGTCCCAGCACGCGCAAAGGATAATAAGTCTAAGCAGAAACCAACCGTGGTGAGCTGAACCCAGCTCACAGTGATTTAACGAGTTTACTGATAAATCTCTGGGACTTTTATGAGATAGTTGCTAAGCAAAGCCACCATCAAAAAGCTCATATAAAGGCAATTAAATACAATGTTCATAACAAAGGCTCTAAACATACTGATTTGTAGTTATTGGATTAGATTTTATTATTATCTGTGCTACACATTAGAAACATACTACACAATGGTTTATAGATCTACACTGCTCCCAACTCAGTTTTTCACAATGCCATATTGACAGCTTGAAATTAGCCACTGCTGGTGTATAGTTACACAACAGACATTGGCAAATGTTATATCGTGGAGACTGATTGACTATTGAATTAACTGCACTAAAAAAAAAATCTCAGTGGGCAGAATGTTAGAAATAAGGACTCAACTTAAGTGCCGTTAACCATTACACTATAATTCGAGTAAAATGAAAAAATATTCTTTCAGCGTTCAAATTCTCTTTCTTGATTCTGAAAAACTGCTCTTGTTATTGACAAATAAATGGAACATGCACTTCTGCTGCTTCACATTGTCTCATTACCATGAATGAAAAATTAACCAGTACTAATGGTGGAACTATACTTGTTTGTCAGTTGTAACCATGGGCTGTGTAAGAATACAATAACTTAGCAAACATCCACGAAAGTATATTTAAAGTATTAACTTGCTAAATGGACTTTGCAGTGAAAGTTACTATAAGGTGTTATTGTTTATAAATTACATACTAAATTTACTATCAATCAGATTTACTGGAAAGTTATTTGTGGACGTATATGCATACTTTCGTTTTGCTAGAGAGAAACTTCTAAATGCTTAACAGACAGTCAGAGAATGTTTTCAAAGCAGCTAAGGAGATAAACTGCCTATAAAAAAGTTCAAGACGTGATAGTTTATTAACACCTATGATGTCAGCAAAGAAAAAGGAGACGGATATCTCGAGAGTCCTGGAAAACTCTCAAGGAAAAGAAAACCTCAGCTAAAAGTTGTATAAATTAAAAAAAAAGCCTATGTTTAATGAATGGGGCAAAATAAAGCCATTTTCAGATAAGTAACAACTGACTTTAATAGAAACTGTAACGTTATGATATAATAAGAACCAGATATTTGGTCTTTATTCCTGGGTCCTGGCACTGAGCTCTTAAATCCCCTGGAATTTCATGAGTGATAGGACTGTCTTTTGTTCTAATGAGGCAAATTTTGGAAAACTCTTAGATCGTTTTGGAATGGGTTAGAAGTTGGTCACCGGAAAGATCAAACCCCGGTTAGAAGCTGGGAACTTCTGGAGCCCTGTCCTTCCTCCTTACAGCCTTCTAGGATGAGAGAGGAGTAAGCAGATGGGTTTAATAATTGGTCATACTTCCATGATGAAACATCCATAAAACTCCTCAACCACACAGAAATTCTGCATTGGTGAGTGCATCCACATCCTGGGAGAGTGATGCACCACAGAGGCATGGGGTACACGCCAGGGCACACCTACCTTTACCCGTAAACAAGCAAACAGAACATCTTTGAACATTTCTACACGTGTTTTTGTGTACATTGAAACTTATCAAACTTTGACGTTTCTTATTCTAGGAACTAAAGAGATAACACAGAGAATTAACCTTGAATGATCCCAGAAGCACGCATTACTTTTGAAATTCAGAGTTAAAATAAAAATATGTGAACAAAATAAAATATTTTCAACAAAGGGAAAGAGCAAACCACTGAGCTCTGGGTTGTGGTTATGTGAAAATAATAAGATATAAATTCTCTTAAAGACCCGTCACATGACGAATGTGAACACAGAGATGCTTCCACGGAGGCTCCAATCATCTCTGAGGTTTTAGTTTAAAAGATGGTTCCCTGTGAGTAATGCAAACTCTCTATCTGAGGTTTTGGATTTGTGATTATTTCATGATGTGTGTCCTCCTGGATTACCTTGAGAGAGCCTTCTAAAACGAAAGGTAGCTTCTCTTTCTCCTTCTCCTTCTCTGGCTCTGGTACCTCTGTTTTGCTGACCACTTTGTTACCTATAGTCAGAGGAAATCAAACTTCTTAGCAACTCTGTTGAACGAGGTATCACAGGAGGAATGAGTCTCTGGGCTAGTGGGGCCTCCAAAGGCTATCAGCTTCAGCTCCTCGTGTATTCATATCTAAATTCTCCTTTGCAACCTCCAGAGCTACACTTGAGTGGTGCAGAGCCTTAGGTGATGGTATCTCACAATACATTCCCAATGCGTTGACATGTCATTAGAATACTTCTCCCTAACCTTTTACCTAATTAATCTTAGTTTAATACCTCAAAGCCAGGAACATATCAGCATCCCTCCCAAACTGAGGTTCATGTCACTGCTCTCAGCCTTCCAAACATTCTGTCATCTTTTCTGACAGGAGTAGACTCAATGTAAGACCTGCAAGGTACATTACAAGCTAAAGTAGCCAGGTTATGGCTTTCTGCAGCACCTAAATCCCGAGGTTTTCGTTTGCTCAGTAGCATCAAAAAGTGGTCAGCACTTGCCCTGCCAGGAGTAAGTACAAGGTCAGTCTTCCTTTTGTTCTTATAGAACTCCACTTACTGCTCCGAGCACTACTGAAGTCTTCCCATGGGAAGCTCAGCTACTGATAACATAGCCATTTTTCTGGATTCCAAAGGACTCCTTATCAGTGGGATTTAGATTTTACTTTAGAGTCAGGTCATATACAAACTCGTCTGGTAACAAAAAGAGGTTGCAAAACTTGTAGGAGTTTCATAGCATGGTCTCCTTATGAGACATTACTTTCAACTTTAGCTATCATAAATAATATTACTAGCAGAGAGAGTTTCTTTTCTACAGGCTGTGAAATATCTATCCTTTCTAGATGAACTTCATAATTTACTTCCTAATTAATCAAATGTCTTTCTTTAAAATTACCTGCTCTCTGTTCTCTTCTCTTCCCCAGTGGGTCCAAAGTTCAAGAAATTAGCCAAGACTCAGTGACAAACAAAATCAAAGATATGCGTTGATTTAAGATCTGGTCAAGTCCATGCCATAGGCATCTAGGAAACTCTCCCCACTTTCCTCTGGATTCTTACTTCCAGGTAGTCTTTGGATCCCTTTTTGAGAGGGATCTTGATTTAGTGTTTCTATTAGACTCTATAATTATCCTGTTGAGACCCACTAATTCTGCCTCACACACTGTCAATAAATTCAGATGGTGGAACCCATTGCTTCTATCAGTAAGGACACTGGCATTTCCATGTGGTATCGTATTTGATCTATATATAGGACTGTGACAAACATTCCTGTCTGGCTCAGGTACATCATCATCACATTTGGAATGCAGCTGTTCCACTTATTAGAGAAAGTGAAGACTCAGAGGCGTTTGGGGGCATCCCTTTTTCATCCCGGAATGTTCAGGTTTGACATTGGGGTAGGAGAATGCCTTGGGGACTGATTCTGTGAGTAAGTGCACTGGTTACTTACTTTTAGATTTCTTGAGGGAAAGAACTTTGCTTGAGGAAATTTTGGCAGTTGATGTCTTCAGTTCTAGCTCAATCTTGGTCCTGTTGACTTCTTCGGCCATTTTGGCTTCCTGATACTTGGCTTCTTCCTCTGTGACCCAGTCTTGAATAGATTTCGCAATGAGTTCCAAGTAATTCCTAGATGAGGCAAAGATGAGAGCCTGTGAGCCCACTGGTGCAGAGGATGTGGATGAACTCTTCAGAAACAAAATCACAGCCTCCCTGAGACAAAAGGTCTGATGTGGATCTCTGCTGAGCATCTGAAAAATGCCCACTTCTCTTCCCAGATAAAGGTGTGAGGACAGGAGGCCTTTCCATTCACACAAAAGACTAAAGACTTTCTGGGAAGGTGTACTTTTTAATTTATATGTGTGTGAGTCTACATATGCAGCCTGCCCTTCCTTTGACGCTGGAAGAGAACATCTGACCTTCTAGAGCTGGAGTTACAAGTGGTTGGGAGCTTCCTGATATGGCTGCTGGCAAAAGAACTCTGCTCATCTGGAAGGGTGGTGGAGGCTCTTAACCACTCAGCCACCTGTCCGGCACCAATGACTGATGACCTTGATTAACACCAAGAGAGTCAGTGACAGTTGAAGAAACATTGACTGTCAACAGTCATTATTGGACTGTGATACAGTACAGTCAACCTCTCTTTAGGGCGAGACACAGCACATTCGAAATCTTTTTATTTGGCCACCCCTCCTACAGCCACTTTATTACAGAAAATCCCCTTATCTTGCTAAGCTTACTGGTCTTGGGGGAATCTACCCTGTAAAACCAGTTCCCTAAGTTGCTCACACATAAGCTACAGATTACTAGGTGTGAGTCATTGCTGCCTGCAAATCTATTTAAACTATTTGTACTTATGAGAATATTTTAAAATTAATACTAATAAATCTATGTGGATGTCTAAAGACTGCCCCCCAGCAAGGAAAAAAATGCAACCTTTAGGCTTGGCAGTAAATACTGTGTTTCAGAGTACATGAAAGGAAGTGAGGCTTAGCATTTGAAAAGATAAAGCTAGATGAGAATACTCAGGAGGCGCCAGCACTTTAATTACTGCTCCTTTTCTTCTCTTTTTGCCTGGTGTGCACGTGTGTGGTGTGTTTGTGACAAGGCACCCATGTAGATGTCAGAGGACACTGCATAGGAATCAGTTCTCTTCATCTATAACATAGGTCCTGGGGAATCAAATTAAATCAAATCAAGTCATCAGACAACCAAGTGCTGTGAACCGCTTTGTCGACCTTTGATTATTTCTAAAGATATGATGGAAATTGTGGGTTATGAATCATAATACTTGACACTTTCATTTTGAAGGTACCAGACATTTTCAGCTCTGTGTGTCCATAAGCCTAAGGTATACCCATGTTGCCACATCAAGGCTGGTATTTTAGCTTATGGTTACTCTACAATGCCAGCGGAATAAGTAAAATCCTGAAATGATGGTTATTTTCTTAATTCTCCTAATCTGCCAGCAAATTAAAATGACTTACAATTATTTTAAAGAAGATTTTATTATTTATAATACTTTGTAAATCTGTTCTGTTTTTCTCCTTCCCTGTCATGGTTCTGGCCTAACTCACTCATTTCTTCTTAGGATTGCTGTAGTGGCCTCTAGCTAGTACCCTTGTACATATAAAGTTTACTCTCGAATCATCAGACAGACTGAGTCTTTTCATGTGTTAAGTAAGATAATTTCATTCTTATACTTAGTACCATCCAATGAACATTTCAAGCGAAGAAGTAAATTTCTTGATTGCGAAGGAGATGGTTCAGTTAGTAGCGCGAATGCTGTGTAAGCATAAGGAACAGTTTAATTTCCAGAACTCATAAGAAAAGCCAGGTGTGGAGACTGAGAGATACTTGAGATTTTTGTTTGTAGGGGGATTATGTTGTTCCATTTTAAGTAACTGTCCCTGCCTATGAGTTTAATAAAAAGTGCTGATTGGTCAAAGGCAGACAGGAAGTATGGGCGGGCTACCAGACTAAGAAGACTCTAGGAACAAGTAGAACAGAGCAGAATGCCAGAGAGAATCCAGAAGATGCAGAGGGCAACTATGCTGCTCTGAGAAAAGATACTGAGCTGCATGGCTGAACAGGATAAAAATTATGGGTTAGTTTAAGGGTAAAGAGTTGGTAAGTTATATGCCTGGGCCTTAGGCCGATTAGCCTAAAACTATTTGTTAGCATCTGTGTATCTCTGCGGGTCTGTGGGTCTGTGGGTCTAAACCTTGAGGCTAGGCTGGAAAGTCCGGGCCAGAAACCTCCTACTACATTTGTTTTGTTTTGTTTTTTCAGGACAGACCAATTTAATCACAACTGCCTAGAATATACAATATATTGTATCTGGGAAAGCATTAAGCCAGGCAGAAAGCCACATCTAAATTCAGGGTAAACTGAAGACAGTATCCAGCATATCTTTTTTACCAGATTGGGTACTATGGCTATGATCCAGTATCCAATGAGAATCAATGTCTTATAAACTGAATGCTAGTATTGCAGTAGACATGAAATCACAACCGAGAAGAATCCAGGGAACAAAATGCACCTGAGGTAAAAGATCCTCTGCCTTTTCCCCTGGAGGCTCTCACACAGATCTTGCAATCTCAGTGCAGAGAAGTGTGTTTATAATTCCAGAAAGGCAGAGGGAGGTGATTACTGGTGTCTCAACAAACTGAACAACCAACCAACCAACAAATCAACAAACATCAGGTACATGGTACCTGAGGAGTGGTGCCTAAGGAATAATAATCCCTGGTTGTCTGCTGGCCTCCACATGCACAGGCATACAAATACATGTATACTTGCACCCTCCCTTCATTCAGATGAACATGCATACACACAATTTAAAAAGAAAAAGAAGAGAATTTTTACTAATCTTTGGCAACAAGAGATATAGGCTTAAACAAAGCCAGATTAGTATTCAGATGAAGATAAGCAAACAATGCTTCAGGAACTTTATTAAGCATAGATGTGCGGTGAATTGACTACTCCCAAATGTGTTCTAGTTATATTTTAAAAAGTAAAGCTGCCAGCATTGAATACAAATAATAGGGTCAAGGCAAATTAACTTATAGTTTAAATTATAAATTTAAAGAATTGTGCTTTTTGTAATTAAAAACCGTCACTTTACAGGTTGAAACAACATTTCTAGATAACTTCAAAATAGGAGTATGTGGTGCTTTGAATAAGAATAGTCCCCACTGGCTTATATATTGGAATGCTTAGTCATTGGGGAGTGGAATTGTTTGAGAAGGATTAGGAGGTGTGGCCTTGCTAGAGGAGTATGTTACTGGGAATGGGCAGCATTGAGGCTTCAAATGTCAGGCCCAGTCTCTCTGTCTCTCTCTTTCTCTCTCCCTCTCTCCCTCTCTCTCTCCCTCTCTCCCACAGATAAGAATGTAAAGTTCTCAGCTCCAATGCCATACCTATCTGCTTTCATGGATTAACCTCATAAAATTATAAGCAAGCCCCCAATTAAGTGCTTCCTTTTATGAATTGCCTGGTCATGGTGTTTCATCACAGAAATAGAATTCTAACTAAGGCAACTTATTAGGAATGAAATTACTGCATTTAAGTTTTTAGCTTTTTAATGAAATGGCATCAGTGCTTAATAACTCCAGATGTTATACAAAATAATTAATGCATGGTTTAAATGAGCACGTATAATTTCTAAAACAATATAAATTGAATTACATCTTTTAAAAAAGCACACCCTAAGAAGTAATTAAGAAAATTTTACCTACCTCAAAAAGGGATTAATACTAAAACAAATAATTTGTAGTATTAAATAGAATGAAAGCCCATTATCAATGAAAATAAAATCACACAGTATAAGTGTTACAGCCCTGAGAGGAGAGGTATCCTGGCAGTCAGGAGTAGAGAAATGCCACAGAGTCACACAGCATAACAAACCTGACACAAGAGATTTATTGGAAAAGACACAAGAGGGTGGCTTCCTCTGTTCCAGAGAGAACCAGCAAAGAACCGAGGAGGAGACAGAAAGAGGATTTGCTTAGAAAGAAATGAAAACATAGGCAATTCATGTGCTCATTTTATACGAATTTTAGGATTGTTTATGTATTTTTTGTAAAATGACATTTTTCTACATAAAACATCATATTTATATTTATTTGTTTAATTTTATGTGTGCATGAGAGAGAGAAGGAGAGAAATTATCTGTATATATACCACCTGCATGCAAGATCCAACAAAGGTCAGCAGAGGTCACTGGATTCCCTGGAACTGGAGTTATGAATAGTTATAAGTACAATGAACTGAACTCAGGTCCCTTGCAAAAGCAACAAGTACTCTTAACCACTATGTTTTTTCTCCAACTCCACCATTATAATTTTAATAGGACTAAAATAGATCTGTAAATCATTTGGGATAGTTGGACGTTTTATCAATTAATTCTTCTAACCCAGGACCACGGAATATCTTTTCACTCATTTGGATTTTATAGTTTCAATGCGTAGATATTTTATTCCTTATTTATATTTATTTTATTCTCTTGATGCTATTAAAAAGGGATTGCCTTATTTTATATTTTCCCCAGATGCTCTTTGTCAGTGTATCAAAACACAAGTAACTTTTGTATGTTTTGTACCCTAAAATGTCTCTGTATTTATTAGTAGCTGTAATAGCAGGTGTGTGTGGGGGGGTGTGTGTGTAAATTACCTTTTCCTGCCTGATTTGGGTGTCTTCTGTTTATCCCCTTTGCCCATTTTCTCTGGTTAGAACTTCTAGCTTTAGGTTGAAAGTGTGGTGGAGTCATTTATCTCTAAGTTTTCACGTAATGGCTCTGCCACCTGATGAAGGTATAAACATGTCTTAGTTCTTCAATTGCCATTTTCATGGAGTCCACGTTTCTGTCCCTTCACATTAAGTCTCTATATGCCCTTAAGTGTAAAGTGAGTTGTTTATAGCGATATATAGTGATCTTTAATCACTTATCCATACAGTTCATGCCTCTCGAGTGGAGCATTTCCTCAGCAGTTCCTCCTTAATTCCTTCATTTCTGTTGCCATGGTTTTTTTTTTTTTTTTTTTTTTTTTAGATTTTTGCTTTCCGGTTAATACAAAGCTCATTCAAAACACACGCCATATGCAACAATGTATCGTAAGCTGACAAAAGCCTTACTTTGGTCATGTATTAAGTTTTCTTCTCCATTATCCGCATTTATATTACTGATGTCACTGCATATTTCTATAGAATTTAACCATTAATTAGTTTTTGTAAGTATATTTCTTGTTATTAATGCATTGGTCTTTTAACTTTTTGAGACAAAGTCTTGCTAGGTAGACCAGGCTTCCCAGGATTTCAAGACATTCCTTCTGACTCAATCTCTCAAAACTGGGATTACGGGCGTGTGTCACCATGCCCAACTTTTAAAGTCTAATTAGAAAATAATAAATAATAATAAGAATAAAATAGAAAATCTTCAGGGTCTAGTGACTGTAACAGGCTCTGAATCAGTCCTTAAACATATCTACAGGTGTAGCTGATTTATTTTCAAGTTTTATCAACCAACAAAGAAAAATATATCTCGATCTTCCACAAAGTCTTTCAAAAAATAAAAAAGTAGAAGTAAACACGGAAAATATTCCCCAGCTACCTCATGAGAATTCTATAACTTGAATATCAAAGTAAAATCAGAACGTGTAATTGCAAAACAGTTCAGTCTTGCTCACATTGAGGCTACAAATTTCCCAAGCAGTACATAGTGCTCGGAATCCTAGGCGGGCATGAGAGTCCCTTTAACACTAGAATAGCTATTGGCAAAATTCAGCAGTTTCACTGATTAAACGAAAAATGTGCATGTCTTCATTCTTATAGGAAAGTAGTAATAGTTTTTAACCTGATAGGGTATTTACAATTGTTATGCATTAAATCTTTAAAATATTTCCATTATCCCATGTAGCAATATGAGAATGCCCTCTCAGAGTTACACTGAGGGAATGTTCTCTCAGAGTTACACTGAGGGAATTCTCTCTCAGACTTACACTGGGGAATGCTCTCTCAGAGTTACACTGGGGAATGCCCTCTCACAGTTACACTGAGGTAATGCTCTCTCACAGTTACACTGAGGGAATGCTCGCTCAGAGTTACACTGGGGAATGCTCTCTCAGAGTTACACTGGGGAATGCTCTCTCAGAGTTACACTGGGGAATGTTCTCTCAGAGTTACACTGGGGAATGCTCTCTCACAGTTACACTGAGGGAATGCTCTCTCAGACTTACACTGAGGGAATGCTCTCTCAGAGTTACACTGGGGAATGTTCTCTCAGAGTTACACTGGGGAATGCTCTCTCACAGTTACACTGAGGGAATGCCCTCTCAGAGTTACACTGAGGGAATGCTCTCTCAGAGTTACACTGGGGAATGCTCTCTCAGAGTTACACTGGGGAATGTTCTCTCAGAGTTACACTGAGGGAATGCTCTCTCAGAGTTACACTGGGGAATGTTCTCTCAGACTTACACTGAGGGAATGCCCTCTCAGAGTTACACTGGGGGAATGCCCTCTCAGAGTTACACTGGGGAATGCTCTCTCAGACTGACACTGGGGAATGTTCTCTCAGAGTTACACTGAGGGAATGCTCTCTCAGAGTTACACTGAGGGAATGCTCTCTCAGAGTTACACTGGGGAATGCTCTCTCAGACTGACACTGGGGAATGCTCTCTCAGAGTTACACTGGGGAATGCTCTCTCACAGTTACACTGAGGGAATGCTCTCTCAGAGTTACACTGAGGGAATGCTCTCTCAGAGCTACACTGAGGGAATGCTCTCTCAGAGTTACACTGGGGAATGCTCTCTCAGAGTTACACTGAGGGAATGCTCTCTCAGAGTTACACTGGGGAATGTTCTCTCAGAGTTACACTGGGGAATGCTCTCTCAGAGTTACACTGGGGAATGCTCTCTCAGAGTTACACTGAGGGAATGCTCTCTCAGAGTTACACTGGGGAATGTTCTCTCAGACTTACACTGAGGGAATGCCCTCTCAGAGTTACACTGGGGGAATGCCCTCTCAGAGTTACACTGAGGGAATGCTCTCTCAGACTGACACTGGGGAATGTTCTCTCAGAGTTACACTGAGGGAATGCTCTCTCACAGTTACACTGAGGGAATGCTCTCTCAGAGTTACACTGAGGGAATGCCCTCTCAGAGTTACACTGGGGAATGCTCTCTCAGAGTTACACTGGGGAATGCTCTCTCAGACTGACACTGGGGAATGCCCTCTCAGAGTTACACTGAGGGAATGCTCTCTCAGAGTTACACTGGGGAATGCTCTCTCACAGTTACACTGAGGGAATGCTCTCTCAGAGTTACACTGGGGAATGCTCTCTCAGAGTTACACTGAGGGAATGCTCTCTCAGAGTTACACTGGGGAATGCTCTCTCACAGTTACACTGAGGGAATGCTCTCTCAGAGTTACACTGGGGAATGTTCTCTCAGAGTTACACTGGAGGTCTCATGATCAAGTGATACCAGGAAGGAAAAAAAAAACATGAATACTAGCAATGAAAAGCACAGAAAAATACAGACTAATGGTTGAAATACATCTACTGCCTACTTGAATTGAATCATCTTTAGCTGTCACATGAAAGTGTTTATGGCAGTCTGTTCCCCCAGCTGCTCTTCAGGTGCATTTCTTGGGTCTTTGTTTTCCTTGGGATTGTATCCTTGCTATACATACAGTAAGGGCTGAGTACACTTAGACAGCACTGAGATAACAAGATGTCCTGGCTGTTAGCAAGGAAAGAGCCACGTTTCATGGGAACAAACAAATGAAAAGCCAAAATAAAACAAAAGACTCCAGGGAATTAAAAAAGAACCGGTGAGTCTTAGATCTCCATTTCTGGGAGCCTGCTTATTTTGTGAGTTCTTAGTTGCCCTACAATCTTTTCCAGACCCGACAGAGGTAAAAAGAAACGAGCTGTTTTGTGGTTACATCTTGCTCCAGTGGAACTGAATAGAAAGTATTTTAATACCATCTCCATTAGATGAGGGCAGGAGTGATGCTCACTGTTGATGGTGGTGTGTCAATACCCAGTGCAGCACGCAGCACACAGTCTGTACTAATGTAAGGAGCTAAATTGAATCTATAGCACTGTATAAATGTTTTCATTGAGTTGAACCACGAAGGCCAGCGTAGGGAACAAAACCTAAGCAGTTGTTCGGCCACTGTTTAACCAATGAACTTATCTAAGTCACCTGAATCCAACGTTAGAGTGAAGAGCAATATTCCAATATTCACAATGCAGGCGCTGCCTATTCATTGGGTTATGGAAAACCAGAAGTAAAGAATTGTCCTGTGTGTGGTAATAAGAGTCAACGCATCGGTATTGCTGATGGGCTTCCTGAAGAACCTGAAGATAAAATAATTGGATTATGTTGCATTTGGTTGTTTTGTCTCCGGAGAAGAGTCTACTGCTAGAGCAACGTGTCCACCCCTTTCCCATCTCATTTCTACGTCATCGGCCAACTTTGAATTTCCAGTGGCTCCTCTCCAAACTACTAGAAACTAAGATCACAAAATATAGTGCATTTTGTGAGCCTTTCAATAACTCTTATAGAAAAACAACCAGAAACAATAGGTTCCAAAGGTGGGGATACTTGCTAAGTGTTCTCTACAAGTGTTAGTAGATAGTGACCAGTCAGTTCTCCACCCCCACCCTCCACTCTTCGGTTGTTTTAAGACAGGTTTCTCTGTGTAGTCCTGGCTGCCCTGCAACTCACTCTGTAGACTAGACAGACCCTGAACACTCTGCCTCCCGAGTGCTAGGATTGAAATTGCATGCCACCACCACCTAGTTCTTTATGCAATACTTTCCTTTGCCTCTGTATAGATCACTTCATGTTTACACCATTAAATACTGCAATAGAGTGGGCACCATATACTAGGCTGTGCCTGACCTGCTCTACATTTACAACCCAGCACCCAACCCCTACTGTGATAATACTTGGAGGTCTTTGGGTGGGGTTCACATGGTAGGATTTGTTTCTGAATATCAGATCTCATTTGTCACCATGATAAGGGACTTGCCAAGAACAGTATTTGTAGGTTCTGGTGCCATCTGTCTTACAGCTCTGATATCTCTCTTCCCCATGGTGTGCCCTCCATGCATAACTATGTTATAGTGAAATGAGGTGAGAGGTCTTTCTGATAGATGCCATTCCTACATGCCTTCCACCTCTCCACACCCAGCCTGCACTGACCGACAGTGGCCAGCAGAGGGCGCCAAGGCACAGCGGCTTTGTCCTGCTTCCTTCTCAATGTCAAATTGTCCACAGGAAAAAAAAGTGGACCGCAGGCTTTTGTGTTTTCAATACTACTGTAGGCAGCTTTGTGTGCTCTGCCGTGAGGATAATCTCAAGGCATCACTAGCATGTCAGGAAAGGGTTGTTTCAGCTTTCTACACTATGGTAGACTCAAATAATACATTTATTCCCCAGTCTAGTCCTCTGTAGAGTCTTGGTGGAGTGTCATGTTTTATGAGGCACTACCCATTTCTCTCCTACTGTTCTTGAAAGGCAAAGTCCTCTGAGACTATAAACCCAAGAAACAAAAGTTTGCTTCTGATGAACATGTTCCCTTTTCCTTGTGGATACTTGCTCTGACTGGTGGAGAAGATGGCTGGAGCTGGGTCTCTCAGCATTTGAAAAGTGTCTCCCCCACCCCAACTTTCTTTTTACATGTCAATATTGTTGTTCATGGAGAGTGAATGCTGAGGTGCTGCTGTGACTCAGTGTGAAGTGTTTGTCTAACATAAGCAAGGGCCTGGGGACTGATCAGCAGAACCACAACCAACAATTACCACCACAGCAAAAACTATCAGAACAACAAAACCAACCAAACAAAAGAGAGAGAGAGAGAGAGAGAGAGAGAGAGAGAGAGAGAGAGAGAGAGAGAGAGAGAGAGAGAGAGAGAAGTGCCAGGCACTGTTCTAGGAACACACAAGTGGAGTCCATGAACAAACCTTCTTCTGTGACTGGAATAAGGTTACTACAGGACACTCTTGTGTTCTAATCAAGTGGATGAGATATTTAAGTTCTAGGGAATGGACTAGAGTGAGAACTGGACCTTCTATCAGGCTGCTGCCTGTCCCTACCTACCTACCAACAGAAAAGAGAGTGGCAGTTCATAGAATGCGAACCAAGGCATTCCAGAACAGAGGACCCTGGCCACTAGTGAAGGAGAGGCACATTACAGAGAAACCAAAAGCTGCATAAATGTCTAAATCACAGCAGCCACCAGACACAGATGAGGGCCACATATATAATTCCAAATTTTATAGTTACTACATTTTAAAAGCTAAGGCAGATTCAATCAATGACAATGGTGTATTTTGTTTCACTCAATATATGAAAATGTTATTGTTTCAACATGTAGTAGATATAAAAATTATGAATGAGATATGTCACTATTTCATGCCAAGTCTTTGAAACCCAGTGAGTCTGGCCTGTTTGACTACATGCAGTGTGCCGTGGGAAGGCCTTCTTTCCTATAGCGTTATTCTTTTCTGTGGAGGACCATTTTTCTTTACCATTGGCAGGTTTGGGAAATTGCTCTTCTTTTTATAATATGGCTCTGTAGATTCTTCTGGCTTTAAAAATACGTGGGATATAAATCTGATCAAAATGAGATTCAAATTAGAAAAAAACAAATCATACGGAGCTTAGGTTTTATAAAATCTAAAACCAGCATGTGTTTGTTCATTTCTGGATTCTCTACAATTTTTCATAGCAGTTCAAGTATGTTTTGGGATGGGGAAAGATTTTCTTTCTTGGTTGTTTTCTTCTTGTTCCTCAATTAGAGACAGACTTTGGTCAAGGTGCCTCCCCCCCTCACCCCCCCCCCCCCCCGTTTCTATGATTTAACAGTTTCTATGTCATAGGCTTATTCTGAGGAATACACTTCTATACAACAGCTGTGGCCTCACCAGCAGCACTTACTGTCAGTACCCGTCAGCCCTCACCACTACCATTGACCTGCTGCTCATCCAAACACAAACCATAGGAAACATAATGAGGTCTAAATAGAAGGGAAAGGCACCAGAGGGGAAAAGCAGTGTTGCTTCCTGGTAAAGCCCAGCTTTTCTCTAGAAAACACTCAAAACAGTCTTCACCGAAACAGCCTCTCTTTGAATGTATACTTTCAACCATTTGGGGGATTTTCCTGGGAGTGCACGGCTCAGTGTGGGAACAAGCTGAAGTCAATGAGAGTACTGAGTCGAGCTCCATCCAAGAGAGTGACCCGGGAGTGAACTGTTCACAGTCACAGCCCAGCTCTCCAGACCTATCCGCACCCCTGCACGCCGGGTCTGTTAGAGAATCACAGCCCATAAATACCTGAAGCAGGACTTTGGGCTGAAAATGTTCAGTAAAGCTCCAGTCCGTTAAACTGCGTTCCTGTGTGTTCTTTATGTCTTCGAGATTAGCTTCCACCGCCATCTTCTTGGGTTTCTTAAAAAAGAAAAAATCCACTGGAACACAATTTCAGCTCTAATTTGTGTGCATCCAAATGGAGCCCTGTTCGACTTTGTGGACTCACCCCCATTCGCCCCAACCCCATTTAATTGTGGGAATCTGCATATGTATAGATCCATATGGCAACATTTTAGGAAGGCTGCTGCCAGAAAGAAGTACGCCTTTGACTCCTTTTTTTTTGTTTTTTTTTTTCAAATGTGCAACATAACCTAAATATTTTTATTGTTAGGTTATACTCTTCAGAGTCCTGTTAACAATTATAGGCAGGTTTTCTGAACTCACTTCAAGACAGCGTTAGTTCTACATAGGTTGTATGGTCAGCAGGTGTTTGTGAGGTTGCCAAGCCACACTGTCTAGAGAGGGGCAGGGAGTGGGGAAGTTCCTCTTAAGTTAGCAGGCCAATAACGTTAACCCCTTTTGCTCCAGATGGAGGGGGTGTGGGATGTGGAAACAATCCCTTTCTCCCTGGCATCAACAGCATTTCCCTTTAAAAGTCTCTCTCCCTCCCTCACCTCAGTTTGGTCAGGGCTTCTCAGATCATCTTGTCATCTATACTTTTAGGAAAATAATTCCTTACCTTTTCAGGAGACCCATCCTTTGTGGCTGTGTCATCTTTGATCTCATTGTCCACGGTCTGCTCTGTAAATCAAAGACACCAACGCGCAGTTGTGTTTGGGCTGTGTTCTTGCCTTTGGTCAGCGCTGTACCTTTTTGTTGCCCATATGATCTATGTCTCTGTGCTGAAAAGGTGATTCCTGAGAGGCATGTTTTGTCCCTCCGATGAGGTGTTTGTGTCAATAATTCTAAGTCAACGCCTACCTAGAATTTATCCTAAGCTCTTTGAAAGAACCCGGCTTCTTATATGATGTGCACTAAATCACACCAGCTATTCTTTCAGACTGTGTACCGCCTGCTTCTGGCAGTGTACCTTCACCTTCACAAATTCTAAGTATTTACTGGCTGAACTAAATCATTGGCTCACTGCCTTCATTCACCTTACTCTGGTGATCATCGCAAAGCCTTTGCAGATTTTTGTGAGCCTTGCCTGGGAAATGACAGACCATCGCAAGGGAAGGGGGGTGTGCATGGGAGAACTATTAATGAATCCACCTATTAGAGAGTGATGGCATTTTACCATTCTATTAAGATCTTCTGTCCATTCATCATTAACTTATTACTTAATGACCATGTGTACACTGACAGGTGGAGTTTAACAGAAATTAGTTAAATGGTAATGAGTGGGCACTTGGACTCCAATGTACTGTGCCATGGACCAATATGAGTGAGACACATTAGCTCTCCTGCGAACAGGAGTAAACTTATGTGATGATGAGGGCTGTGCTATTCTTGTTGGCTAGGAGGCAGTGACCATTTGAAAGGGTAAGAAAGGAACAGGTCTGTGCTGGTGATGTTCACATCATGATGTGCACCAGGATAAACGAGACAACAAAGGACAGAGGATGCTGATGAAATCCCTACTGTAATCCCCTCACATCCGATGAAACAAATGGAGTGTGATTGAGAAGGCTGGTGCTGCCGAATGGCTGAGCCAAGCTGTTCTGAACCAGCCTGGGGATCATTGCAAACCACATGCCACAAAGCTGTGTTTGTGTAAATTGCTGCAGCCTCGCTCTCCCAACACATTGTCCCCATTCCTTCTTTGTTCCTCCTGCTTCGGATGGACTGGCCAGCTTGCTGTGTGTGCCGGCAGCCCTACACCCGCTTTCCCTTCATCTGCCATATTTACTCTAAGCTATTTGCCTATTTCACGCTCCGGTTACCTTCCTGAGAGCCTCTGCCCCTTACTATGCTTCATTTTAAATCATAGCATCCATCAGGGAGGGATCCCATTTGTTCATGGTCTGTCCCTCGGTTTCAGATCTCCCTTGCTGAAGAATGTGCTCTCTGTGCATCCTATGCACCCAGCACCTGTTGGGAGTTCAGTGGTATGTTTTCCTTTTGATTGAATGGGGCGAATCTATATCACGTATTGAACTTCATTGGAATGATTGCAGAGCCATAAAGAAAATAGAAATGTGGAAGGGAAATCTGTATGGAAGGCTAATTTGAGTGTGAGTATAAGATTTCCCTTTCTATTCTTTTGCAAAGACACCATAAATGGGATTTTAGGGTTGGAAGGAAGGTGACAAATACCAACGACAGGATGGTGTTCTTCTCTCGCAGGAGCACAGCTACTTACGTTTTGGCCCTAGATCTCTCTTGTCTGGATTGCTGCGGGTGACAGATGAATGCGCCACTTTGATTTAGAGGAAGATGCTAAGGTCAATTCAGTCAGCATTTGTATTAGCATATCCACTGAAGACAAAACTCATGCCAGCTATGATTCTAAATGGACCATAATGCTCCCTGTGTCTTTGAAGCAACTGATATGAAATCTGTAGAATAAAAATCCTTCTATCCTGTAGTCTGCCAGATTTCCAGGAGGTTTGATATGCCCTCCTGTGTCTAAAGATCCAGAATCAACTCTTTCGGAAGTGTGTTCAAAACTTATGTATCAATTATTTTATCAAAGGAGAGAGCATTCTAATACTAAGCTGAACTCTTTATTTAACAGCAAAATAAAAGCCATTTTTAAAAATCTGTCCAATTCCTGATTTCAACCACATAATCCTTTGACAGTGTGATTCAGTAGTTTTTGATACATCTGGAAATAGACGCTTTCCCTTCCCTTTGAAAAACAGCTTTCCTAATCTGTTTTACGTTAGAGATAACAAGATCCCTCTGCAAAGCAGTTACTTTATTAAAAAAAACACCCAACAAGCATAGAGGGCACATCTAAACCTCCAGCCTCATGGTTATCAACTCTCGGGTCTTTTCATAAATATCCAGTGGGTCCTGTCAAGTTCAAAACAGTCTCAGATGGAAACCCAGGGTTTCGTCAGGAAAAGCACGGATATCCAACCCTTCATGTCCAGAAACAGGCACATCAACGCCTATAATGCCAGAACAGTTGTGTGGGGAAACACAGGGATGATTTCTGCTTTGTGTAAATGGAATTAAAGTGGCTGCTTTTGAAGTATGCATTAGAGTTAAGGGGAAGGTGGAGGCTCAGACAACAGCTTCCTCTTACAGGAACAGCCATGGAGATACAAGGCCAGCTGCCTCCTCTGCTCAGATCCATTGGCTCCCGAGTGTAGGTCAGCACTCATTAAACAGGAGCTCTTGGGTCCCAGGACCTGTCCTCAAAATTGCTGGGGCCCCAGAACATGTTCTCTATGACATCATTTCAGCCCGAGGGGTGGGAGCCCTAGAGTTATCCTCTCTACCAGGCTCCATAGCAGTCTGAGTGGTTTGACAACCAGGTGGCAAACCCGAGGAAGGGAAGCTGCAGACCGGCTGCCTCAGAGAAACAAAACGGAGCCAAAAAAGAACACCTCTCACCTCCATCTCTCCCAGATTCTGGTTCCATGTTACCACAAAGCGACCTTTATCAAATGTATGCATCCAGGGTGTATGATGCCCCGACAACCAGGGTAACAACAATAACAACTTTTCCTCCTCCTCCTCTTTGCTCTCTCTCTTTCACTCTCCTTCTCTCTCCCCCTTCTTCTCTCCACCCCCCCCCCCCCCCCCCCCAGTTTTATAAGCTAGACTACCAGGTAGGCATATTTAGGACACAGAAGAAATCCACTGTTGGGAAGGAAGAAGCACAAGACAACAAAAAGCAGGGTGAAGAATAAGAACCCAAGCTGTTAGGTAGCGTCATGGGACATTTCTAGGGCCTAGGAAGCCTTGCTCTGAGGTGGGGTAGAGGGCACTGCTGTCCTGTTCCTATATCTACGTGGGTGAGCAAGCTATTCAAACCTCTATGTTCTGACTTTCTCATCTGTTGAACCGAAGTGAGCGTCTTGCTCATTGGTTCCAAGTTTCTATAAGGCAGGATATACAGAAGAGCCATACCGTGGCTAGGATACAGCAGAGCAATACTAAATCAGCACCAACTTCTCTGTCTTCTCTCCCCCATATAACTATCCTGATGACAGCTGGCAGGCTGCCTCTCACAACTTCCTCCCTTTCACCTTTCCTACTCTACCCATCAAGAGAAGATGTCAGGATGACCATAGTCAACACCAGTGTAACTACTGTGGTTTGGGGGGGGGGGCGGTTACACTTCAACAGACCTTTTACTATTATGAACTGTAACATGCACAGAATAGAGCCCACAGCATGATTGCTTCATACAACAGCCAATTATAAAGGAAAGTCCCAGGGCCTCCTCCTTGTGCGTGTCTCTGTCAACCACAGCCTCCTTTTGGTAGACTCTCTTAGACTGTGTGTGTGTGTGTGTGTGTGTGTGTGTGTGTGTGTGTGTGTGTGAGGGGGAGGGGCTCTTTGGGTTTCTACATGTAGTTACAAATGGTGACACTTTGATTTCTCTTGATGAGCTGGCTTGGGAAGAACAGGGGCTCCTGTCACACACTCTTCCAATCTCTGAGGAAAGGGCTCACATTTTCGTTGTGGTATATAATGTTTACTGTCATAAAAACAACTTTTATAAAACTGAGGGATCGTCCTACTACTGCTAATTTGCTAAGAGTTTTTTCACTGGTTACCATGGAAATTTATAATCTATAAACCGATCTCTTAATCCTAATCAATAAATCATATATTTTTAAAGCTATGTACTTTGCTTTTGACCTCTTACAGTGTAATTTTGTTGGGAGATACTATTATGGTTTGCTGTCTGCTCAGTAGACTTTCTCACACTTCATTTCAGAATTTTATATCTATGCTCATGAGCATGCTTGTTTGCTGACACTCCTGGTGAATTTCATTATAATGCTAATTATACAAGGTGACCCAGGGAGGATATTGAGTCTTCTGTTTTCTGAAACTTTTTTTTTTGTTGTTGTGATCACAATGATCCGTTTACTGAGTGATTGATATCAGTTGCCAATTACATCCCAGCTCCAGGCGGGGTATTCTGTACTGACTGTGGCTTTCACATAATTAAATCCATTGCTTACAAGACTGTTTACATTTACTATTGTTTGAACATTGCTTTTTTTGGTAAATTATTAACTTTCAGTAATTCTCCCATTTTATTCTCAAATTTAATAGAATAAAATTGTCTACCTCTCTTTGTGTTTTGTGGCTGTGGGGACTGAACCTGGGGCCTTGCTGATGCCAGAAAAGGGATGTACAGCTATCCCTGGACTCTTTCCATTTTTAATGTTGAGACAGGGTCCCCTGAGAAACCTACACTGGCCTTGAACTCAGTCTGTAGCCCAGATGGTCCTTGGACCTATGATCCTCCTGCTCCCTGTCAGGAGCCGGTTCACTAGCCAAGAGTCAACTAAAGAGTTCCCTTCCTCGTAATTCTTTAGATAGGACAGCATTCTTTAGATCAAGACAGGCCTTGGAAAAGCCACAAGGGAACACACTGACCTTGACTCATAATTGCTCACTCACCACTGCTCATCATTGCCCTAACACGCTGACCTTGGCTCAGAGCTTTGCTCCCTCACTAACCCTCCCTTCCCCTTGCACCTGCAGCCCTGCAAAAGCATAAATAAGCAGCCTGGAAATAACAAAGATTGACCACTCGAACAGCTAGTCCTGTGGTCCTTCTTCTGTGCTTCCTGCCCCCTATCATTCTTTCCCTACAGGTGACAGGGACCCCGTTGAAGTCCTGCGGGTCGGGACAGCTCTCCACCTCCTGTAACGATGATTTGAATCTCTACAGGATTGGAGTGAAATCTGTTTCTTTGTCCTGGACAGAGTTTTTATTTCTGAGAAGATATTACCCTTGATACGGTTATTTGTGCCTTCTCTCCTCTTTTTGTGTGACCAGTCTCATAAGACGTTTAACGTGCTTTTTTTCAAGCAGCCAAGCTTCGTGGTTTTGTTCTTCCATTTTCTTTAATGTTTTTCTGTTTTGCTGATTTCCTCTTATGCAGCTGCCTTCCTCTGCTCCTTCATTTGGACTCTTTTTCTGCTGTTGTTCATTGTTACGGTTGGTCTCAGGGAGTGTACATCTGTCCAGAAATGAGCTTAACCTGGACTGCAGAAGGATTTCTGGTGGTTCAAGAAAAACCAGAATTCCTCAGGAACTGGAGAAGCAGGTGCCAGTCTGTCTGCGGAAAGGAGTCATCTCCCTGACCTCTTGCAAAAGTGACACGTGGCTCTCCACTGATTGACATGTGCCTGTGGTTCATACCAAAGCCCATGGTGGCCTTCAGACTCCTTCAGTTCCTGTTCACAAGTAGCAGTTCCACATTCCGAAGCCCCCACAGCTTCTCACCTCCTCTATCCTAAACTCCCAGGCCTTCTCCTGCTCTGGGATCCTTACCACCAGCTCTCAGGATCTTTATAACTTCTATGATATTTCCATGCTCTATTTTCCTGGCTCAGACCATGTCCAGTCTGCTTCTTTCTCTCTTTGCTTTTCCAGATGCCTCTGGATAGTCTCTCTTCTCTCTTCCCTCTCTCTTTTTTCCCTCTCTCTCCCTCCATTTCTCCTTTCCTCCCTTTCTGTCTGTCTGACTCTCTCTTTATCCATAACAACTGCCCCCTAATCATGGAGCAGCCACTTTGCTAGTTCCTTAATGGTTTCCCTCCAACTTGGGGCTGAAGTTTAACTAGTTATTCTGGAATGTGCTAATTCAAAGCTGTCAGTGTGTCAGCATCATCTTCTTTAGCTGCGCCATGCACGTTTTAATGCTCAGTGTTTTTATTATTACTCAGTTTGAAATAGTTTCTGACTCCTAGTTCATTTTTATGATCAGTGTTTTATTATTACTCAGTTCGAGGTAGTTTCTAAATCTTATTGTAAGCTCTTCTTTCACCTAGACGTGATATGTAAGCACATTTCCTAGTTTTCAGTCATATGGAACCTCCTTTTTGTAATTAATGTCCACTATGCCACTGTATTATGAGAATATGTTCTGTGTAATTTTAGTTTTGTGAAAATTTGTTACAATTGGTTGTACATACCAGAACAAAATTAATATTTCATAAATAAACATACTTGTTACCTCCAAGAAGATACAGTGTTGTGGAGGCCTCACTGATTATATGAATGATTACAGAAAGTAGCAAGTCATAAAAGCACAGCATAAAGGAAGTGTAGCTCAGTTAGGACATCTCTTGGTTACAGCACATGAATACGGGGGAAGAGAGACAGTGCGAGGAGATTTCAGGGTGAGGAGCATGCACTAGAAGTGTGTGAAGGAGACCACGCTCCCTTTGGCAGGTAGTAGGGAGCTGCTGAGGATCTGTGTTTCAGGCATACGTACACTTTCACTTACCCAAGGACTCTGGTTGCGGCCACATGGACCCACTGGTCTCTTTCTCTGACGGTTGTCTGTTATCAACATCTGAGGGTCTTGTAGTGTCAGAAGAAGAAAGCTTGACATTGTTCACAGCAGGATGATCATCTGAGGAGTTTCTGTATCTCTCAGCTTCTTGCTCAGCCTTTGATAAATTCTGGTCCACAAACAGTGTTCTGTCTTTGTTTTCAGTTTCTAGTTGAGATGAAGAGTGTCTATTAGATACTGTATTGGGATGATTAACCCTCAACCCTTCCATGCAACTTACCGGCCACTGGGCTGGCCTTCTGGTTGTTCATCCTATGGATGCACCGCTGCCTCATCTGCTTAGCGAATCTAGCGGGGTTGTCCCAGGGAATGTTGAAATTCTCAAGGTCAGTTTCACTGACCACCTTGGCGGGCTGGAGCTGTCCTGCCTCGTCCACCTCTGAAAGCTTCAGACTCTCGAAAGTAAACACCTTGAAGGCTCGTTCTACTTCATTCCAGCTCAGCACTTCTGTAAGAGAGCAGGCACCCCGCCTTGAGGAAGGCTCTTATTGGTACATGATACAGGTCTGACATAGGGGCAGCTGAGGGGGGCCAATGGTTCATGCCACGATGGATGCTGCCCTGACTTATAGTATAGGCTGTGAAAGTCTTCAACAAATATCAAGGAGCCTGAGTACTAAGATAATCACAGTTAAGACGTAACAGATCTGAGGGATATTCCCAAACGTCTTCATGGCTAGGTCAGTGTTTGGTATCCATATTCACTTACTTAAACTTTCCACAGTACTGTGTTGGTTTACATGTCCTAAGTTTAAGATTTTTTGTTGGCACAAGTCAAGTGGTTTTTGAAGTTTGTGCCTCTGACATTTAGAAGGTTCCTCTGTTCATTCGGGTTCAGAAAAGCCACCTGCAAGAACCGTTACTCTATGTTTGTGCTCTAAAGTTTATCTGAGTTTGGTTGTCTCTATTCAACTGCATTCATCATATGTCACTAGGGAGGTTTTGAGAAATGAAGGCCCGAGACCTGATGGGCATCCTTAAAAAAGGTGTCCTGGTGGTTGTATGCATAAAAACCTCATAGTGAGAAGGTGAAAGCATGTAAGGTGCTGAGAAAGCCACTGAAACAGCCCTGGGAGCTGTGCTGGACCAGCCGGATGGTCCTGGGCCACAGCGGATGTTGGATGTGAGTGAAAATAAAGCAGGGTGACTGCAGGGTCCAGTCCATGTCAGGGTCCCAAGAGCGGTCTATGAGATTGGATTCTAGATGTGTGCACGTGTGTGTGTGTGTGTGTGTGTGTGTGAATGTTGTGTGTGCACGTGTGTGTGTACGTGTGATGTGTGTGTGTGCATATGTGTGCTCATGTCTGATGTGCTGCTGAATTTGGTTAGCAAGTATTTTCTTGATGAGTTTAATATCTACTTTCGTTAGAGATATTGATTTATAACTTGCTTTTTAAAAAAATTCTGAGAATTTTGTATATGCACACAATATATTTTTATCTAGCTCACTCCTCCCACCCCCACTCCTCTCTTTAACTCCTCCACTCATCCCCGGCACCCTCCTCCCTCACGTAACAGCCCCTCCCACCCACTCTCCTTCCTCACACAGAGGAGGTTAGCTTGGATTTTCTAGCTCTTCAGTGGCATGCTGAGACAGGGCTGTCTGTTCATCCTTCTGTTGTGCTTAGAGAAGGCACACAAGCTGTGTACAATGTTCGCCTCCAGTTTAGTGTGGAGGAGGCTCCAGTGAGAGCTTCCAGGGGCCAGCATTTTGACCATGGATTTGCACTATTATTACAACCCTAGAACAAATAGTTTAGCTTTCTGGGATTTCAGATTCCTTATCTGGAAATAGATCTACTCTAGGTGAATTCTGAAGTTCATTTAAGTTAGGAGAGTTTATAGTTCTATAATCTTCCTTCATATTTCAGTTTCTGTAGCTGGCCATGTAGCTCAGTGGTAAGGAAGCTATCTAGCATGTGCCAAGTCCTAGATTCAATCATCAGTAGTACAATAATTTCTGGAAATAAATACTGCTCACAGAATCCCATCTCAGGATGCCATTGGACAAGGATTTTTTAATTGTTGTTGTTTTTTTTTTTTTAATCACACCATCTCTTTTTTCCTTCCCACTCTCCTGTCCAGGGATGATTCAAGGAAGTGCCTGCAATCCACCAAATGGACACTTCAGTCAAATTCAGATCACCCAGCTCTTCTATTTCAAGAACTACTCAAGGTAAAGAGAGACAAGCAAACAGTCTGCCACACATCGCTCCCCAGTGAAGGATGGGCTGTGGGTAAAAGGCATGGTTGCTCTGAAAAAAATTGTTCTGTAAAGAGGGATGAAGAACATTCTTGATTCTCAGGAAAGCCCCTGAAAGGATTTGGGAGACAGGGACATGCAGAGAGAAGGTAACAGGAAACTTGTATAAAGAATATTTACAGAGATGTTAAATCTGCCTCCCATGATCTCCTCTGCTCTTTCTGACCCCAGATACAGTGCAACTAGATGAAAATCTCCAGGCCACTTGACTGAATTAACAGATGATGATGGTCCAGACTTCAGCATCCTCTGTCAAATGGAGAGAAGAGACAGAGCTTCCCGCTTAGGCAGTGGGGTTCACCTTGAGGCAGAGTTCTCCCTCTTTACTTCTCATAATGGGGTGCAGTTATAAGGTTCCCGAGGACTTTGTCGTAGGGTTTGTGTGGTTTTCTACAACGATGAAGGGCTTCATTCTGTGATGAGGCCTTTTTACTTTATTTTTCCTAGGAAAGGGACCATGGTAATTTGGGATGAGAAGTTTTTGTTCATCTTTATATTTTTATTAATATATGAACCATTCCTCCTAGTAAACAGGATGAATGACATCACCTTCAATGATGCCAGTGGAGGTGTGGGACACAGGGGCTCAGGAGAAGCTCTGTGGTTAAGGCAATACAGCAGAAAGAAAACCCAGCACATCAAATTGCAGAACGTTACACATCAGAGCTGCCACATAGGGAGGGACATGGTTCGAGGTAAGAAAGTTGTAACTCAGCAAAGCTCAGCTTCTGGAAGGTGATCAGAATGCTTCTGGGGAGTAAGGGTACAAGTTAGAGGGGACACGTGGGTCACGTGGCTGTTCATTAAACTCAGTATAAGACAAAGCAGTGCACTCACCGTTCGTACAGAAATGCATGAGCTCGTGGATGGTGGCCAACCTCTTAGTGCTGTTCCATGGGGGCGGCTGAGGGAACTGAAGAAATTCCCACAGTGGCAGCTTGGACTGCATCTCCTGCTCAATTTGAACGGGATCAAAATTCTTTTGGTCCTTACAAAAAAAGAGAGGGAGTAACATGATAGAAACATTAAAGAGAGCTGTGAAGTGCCTTATGCATATGGAGAAGGCTAAACGTGATACCTCCAGTCTCATCTGGAGACGGGAGATCAAGGGTAATTGAGGACGACAAATGCAGTATTTGGGATAAGGTCAAAAAAGCTAGTTTTCACTTTTTCAGGAGTTCCTGGAACACAGAAACAACCGTGCCTTCATTCTGGTGACAACCTGTTGAAGTTTCTCGTGGATTTATCTATCCCATCTGAGATCCTTCTCTGGCCTCCACTAGTATTTCATAGCAGCAGATATTTAAAGCAAATCCCATTATGTTTTTCAAGACACATTTTTATTTACGTGTATGCGTGTGTGTCTTTTGGGGGATGCCCCTGGAGGCCAGAAGATAAGCCCTGGTGTTGGAGTTATGCACAGTTCTGAGCTGCCTGACATGGAGCTGAACCTGGGTCTGCTGGACCAGCAGCAAGTACTCTTAACTTCTCAAGCACTTCTTCAGCATCAGACTGTAAAGTTTTAATGTAAAGCCAGTAGTGGTGATAGCCAGGTCAGTGGTTAGCTCCACCTCCGTGGTTAGGCAAGTGACATACTTCTCCTATATCAACCCCTATTTTCTAAGGTATCTACTCTGTACCCTATAGTTCATCAGCATTGGTTGATAAGATCATCCAATGAGATGCTCCCAACTAATGAATCATAAACAAACCTTTTCATATTGGCTATGGGAGGGAGATGGCCTGGTTAGTACCTTCAGCACATACTTCTTATGGGCATGGGCATCGTGGTAGTTCAGTAGGAGAGGGCCCTTGGGCACTGCTTTGCTTTGACTTTCTCCTTCAATTAGAAATACCTCATGGAGATTCTATTTAAATTAAAAGAACATCGATTTAATGAGAGAATGCGCACTGTTTTTCTAAGCACAAAGACTTTGAGTCACTCATGTGCTGACCTTCTTTTCCTTCTCGGAGAGGCAGAGGGAAGGCAGGATGGACACAATGTGAGCTGCAATTCTGTAGTCCAAGCCGTCTGCCCTGGGAGGCGGCTCCACCAGGCTTGGGGGGATGAGGTCTTCTTCAGTGGCTACAACCTATTGAGGAAAACAGTTGGGAGTGAGTGGGTTAATAGTCAGTTCTTTGCTGCTACATTCCCATTGCTCTTAGCAACGAGGAGGCAGGTCCACTGACATATTGGTGGCAA
This sequence comes from Phyllotis vaccarum, assembly GCA_033318265.1. Lineage (NCBI taxonomy): Eukaryota > Metazoa > Chordata > Mammalia > Rodentia > Cricetidae > Phyllotis > Phyllotis vaccarum. The sequence continues at coordinate 113,735,949 of JARWLC010000007.1, read as the reverse complement.
TGGCAGCGATGTGTCCCTGATGACAAAATAAAAGAGAAAATGTTTGCAATCCATGCATTAGATATAAACTTAATACCTGCATTCAAATAGATAATACCAGCTAGAAGTAGAAAGCAATGAATTTTACAATAGTAAAGGTCACAATACTGATATATTAACATATTCGTTCTTTCTCATAGGGCCTTGAAAATAGTGCTTATAAAACTTTGGATTCAATATACACTTAAGCAGAGTACTTAACCCCTGCTAGGTACTGTGTGGCACCTGAACATAAATTAAGCCCATGAACCTCACTGCCATTATCTGGCATGTGTATCATTTCCCATTTGATACAGAATAAAATGAACATGAGTGACTTAATTGTCTAATCCAATTCTACATATTTCAAACTGAGGAATAGGAATTCAGGCCAAATCCTTATTTTTTTGGTTTTTTCAAATGTAGAAAAATATAGAGTAGTGAGATTAGTAATAGTAATAGTTGCCTTGATGTAAAAAAAAAGGAAACTCTGTAAGGATTAAATGCCTTGTTCAATTTTGCTTGCGTAGCAAGTAAAGGAAGTTGAAGTATAACCAAACACCTAACACAGACGTCTGATAAAGTCTTCCCTTTCACCTTTAAATATTAGCATCATTTTATAGTTTTGCTCTTTTCTACAAGATCGATCAGCTTTGGCAGTTGCGACATTTTGGACCTATTGTTTGGAGTGTGTGTGTGTGTGTGTGTGTGTGTGTGTGTGTGTGTGTGTGTGTGTGTGTGGAGGGGGTGCTACCCTGCACACTAGAGTATTAAGTGGCATCCTCATCCTCTATGTGGTGTAAGAGGCACCCCTCCTATTATGTGAACCCAGCTCCTCTACTCCGGACAAAGTGCCTGTTGAGAATCACTGCCCTAGGAGGAAAGAGTCCCAGTTTCTTGATCTTTGGTTAACATCCAGCCTTTCAAAATACTCACTACTGTTTCTAATTCTTATCTCCCAATTATCCGTGGATTTGTTGACATCATAAGGGGACAATTAAAACTGCTCTCAAAAGCCAAACCTTCACTCAGGTAGAGTCCTGCAGAATGTCGCCCCATTATTTCAACATTTGGTTTGTTCACCTCTCAAATCTCAGGTCTTTATTCACCCCACACATAACTACCTGTCAGTTGAGGGGCAAGTGTGGTCCATCAGCCACCCTTTATGTTAACTGGAATTTAGTAGATACTTATGGAACAGTCACTGTTTTGAGGTGATTCTGAATAAAATAGAGTCTATGGTAAATAATGTCAGGAAAATGCAAGATTTAGAGGTTTTTAGAGACTCAAACTTTTTAAAAAGCATTGATATAATGAAACCGTTGATTTCACTAAAGCCTTCCTAGGCAAAGGAAACTATTAGTTAACTGTCTAGAAAATAGAGTTAGTACACATGGAAAAAAAATACTCTAGAGGTAGCAGAGATGTTAGAATCTAAGACGTCAAAAGAAACCTTGGTTAGGCAAGGAGAGATGACTCAGTGGTTAGGAATGCTTCCCGGCCTTCCAGGGGATCTGAGTTTGGTTCCCAGTACAGAAGTCTGGTGGCTTATAATTGCCTGGAATAGTGCTGCAGAGGGTCTGATACAGTCTTCTGACCCCTGAGGGCACACACCTACTGGTGGAGAGAGAGAGAGAGAGAGAGAGAGAGAGAGAGAGAGAGAGAGAGAGAGAGAGAGAGAGAGAGAGAGAGAGAGAGAGAAGAGAGAGAGAGAGAAGTGTGTGCTGTGCTTCTTTTTTTTTTTTAAGTAGTCAAAATAAATGACCGTATTCATCAGGTCAGGAAATTTTATCTTTCTCACTTGAAGACCATGTTTACTGGTCAGCAGTGTAATATATCTTTATGAAATCATGTGTAAAATAAGCCTGTGCCATATTTAGGATTGAATTTGATGAAAACATCTGATGTAGCCTAAGAAACATGAGGGAAATGGGAAATATAAGCCCCAAATAAGAGTGAAAATAAATGAAGTAAGATTTTGCTGAAAGTACAAACCATTCAAAAACAAATGGAGAAATAGCAAAATAAGTAAAAAGGAGTTGGTCAGCAAAATATGGTCTTTTAAAAAAGACTATTACGACAGCTGTGGTGTTAGGGGCCGTGATCATACGACAGCTGTGAAGAAATAATACAGACAATAACTGCAGACAGAGGAGAGTGACTGCCAGCAGAGTTACGCTACTGATGGAGTGTCCCTGGGAACACGGAGTGTCCCCATGGCTTGCTGTGTGCCCTGATGCTTCTGCCTACTGCAGCTGGTTCTTTGAGAGCACCATGTATATTTTTCTGTGCCAGCTTTCCCACCAGGTGGTTTATACTTTTCCAGCTCTGCGTCACTGTCATCATGCCACATGCAGTGGCATTAAGACATTAGACATGTTTGAGTGACACCCATAAAGAACCTGACCCCCTCCTGGAGAACTGAATGTGTTTTTACATGTAAAATACTAACAATTAAAACTAGCCTCAAAAAAAAAAAAAAAAAAAAACTGCCCTGATTAAATGTAAAAGAAGGAAGGTCTAAAAGACAACCTAAGAAAGGTGGCTCAGCAGTAAGGAGTGCTTGCTGCTCATACCGAGGACTGGGGTTTGGTTCCCAGCTCCCACATCAGGAAGTTCTCTGCACCTGTAACTGCAGTTCCAAGGGGTAGAACTCTCTCTTCTGCCCTGCATTGGCCCTGCAATATGTGGTGTACATCTATACATGAAGCATCCATACACACAGATTAAAAACAAACATTTAAAGATTAAAGTCCATTAAGTAGGCTAGCCCTTTGTGTTTTATTTATTTTTCATTAAAATGATCCTACTGACTAACAGTTTTCTGTTGCTGTAATGAAACACTGACCAAAAGCGACTTTGCAAACACTCCTTTGGTGCTCAGGTTATAGTCTGCCATGGAGGGAAGCCAGGGCAGGAACTTATGACAGGAACCTGGAGGCAGGAACTGGAGGAGAGACCTGAAGCTTACTGACTGGCATGGCTCCCTCAGCTTTCTTATACCACCCAGGACAGCCTGCGCAGGGGTGGCACTGCCCACAGTGGGCTAGGTCCTCCCATATTAATCATGTTCTACATAAATGCCCATGGCCAATTTGATGGAGGTGACCTTCAGGTTGGTCTTCCCGGGTGACTCTAGTGTGGGCCAAGCTGACAAAAATTAGTCAGAAAACCAACATAAAGACAGTTTTAAGGATATATTCTACCCAAACTTTGGGAAATATTAAATGAAGGAGTGTGGCGATTGAAGTTGATAAAAGCAAATTAGTTTTATCTGAAATACTGTGACTTAGTAAGTGGGAATGTATCCAGGTATTCTGAGTAAAATTACAGAATCACACTAAGATTTGGAAGCAAAGAGAGATAAGTTAGCCAAGGTTGCTGTTGGGGGTTGAGATAGCCTCAACATCTACCCACCTGTTCCAGCATACAGTGCAGTATCAGGGGCACAGAGATAAATTCTTCTGGAATTGGATTCAGCAGGTCGTTGTAATATCGCATGTCTACCTCGGTTGTGATGATATAGGCCACTGTAAAATGCAGAACAGGACATTTCCTAGTTAAGATGCATTCTCCACTTCTTCCTTTAACTCTGTGCATAAATCCAAACTGTGGGCAGGCACTAATTGACGTCGGAACTGTAGGTGGAGGGGCTGCTGGCAGTTTGGAAGGGAGGGAGGGCAGCGCGTAAGCCATAAGGAGCCGCTGCCTCGGAAGCTGATGTCTCACATGCCTGGTGGCTGAACTTGTGCTTCTTCATATTGTGCCTTTTTCTTTCCGGGGGCTGAAGCAGTTGGAGGAGAAGGCTGGGAAGAAAAATGAAAAGAAGTGCTCTCATCGGACGCATTTCGACATCACAAGTCCACCATCAGGGTCCTGAGAAAGCAGTGTGTGAAAAAGCGGAGCGGACGTGGACCATCCGCGGGACTTGGTCTGAGTCCTGATACTTTTTACAAAACATCCTTATTGTGGTGCATCTGTCCCCTCTTCTTCAGAATATAATTGTGTACTCATTTCCTAGGAGATTTTCCACCTGGCAATTCATGCTCAGCTTTCACCACATGCCTAACTTTGCCCGCTACTCTCAACCATTCTGTTCTACAACTCAGAGGCTGTCTTGGGGTTTCTGTTGCTGTGATAAAGCACTGTGACCAAAATCAACTTGGGGTGGGGAATTAATTGCATTTTATACTCTTAAGGTCACACAATTCAACACTGAGAGAAGTCGGGGTAGGAACTGAAGCAGCTGTCATGGTGGAATGCTGCTTACTGGCTTGCTCACATCTCACATTGCTTTTTTAAATGCCTCAGGACCACCCAGGAATGGCATCACCCAAAGTGTAAGCAAGGATCCGTCATTGATCAAGAAAATGCCTGCAGACTTGCCTATAGGCCAATTTCAAAGAGGAATTTTCTCAGTTAAAATTCCCTCTTCCCAGATGGACATGGCTTGTGCCAGGTTGTCTCCCCCCCCCCCCAAAAAATATCTAACTAGGGTATTTGTCACCCTGAGACATGAACACAGTACTATCAAATAATAACCGCTTCTTTTTTTTGCTTACTCCAACATCTTACATTAACACCAGTATCATAACATAAAGCACTCAAACTTTCAAAAAACTTCCAAGACTTTGAAAGTTTGGCCTCTTCTGAAGTCTAATGACTTTCAACTGTGGAGTCCTTTAAAATTAAAAATAAGTTAAATACTTTTTTTGTTCAGGCACAGCCACTGTAAGACTCACTTACAACTAAGATAAAGCAAAACCAGACTTTATTAATGTAAAAAGTTGCATTCTCGATGTCTGGGCTCCAAAGGGTCTGGGCATCTCCAAAGGTCCAGTGAGCAGGGCTCCTCCATGGCCCCTGCTTCATTTCCTGCCTTGAGCTCCTGCCCTGACTTCCCAGTGAGAGAGTGTGACCTGAGAGTTCCAAGACGAAACAATAAGCTGCTTTTGGTCACAGTGTTTTATGACAGCAATGGAAACTCTAAGTAAGGCACCTATCATGTTTATCACATCTGCTGCTGTCGCCCTTCCCGTACCGTGTTGGAACTGCTGATGCTGTACCCCCGTCAAAAGTTCACGTCAGCAAAGACGGAAGGAAACGAGTCCTGTTATGTGGCCGTGTTCTTGCCGAGTGCAAACCCTGCAAACACTGGATTACTTTGTCAATATTCTCATTGTTCTACATGATGGTCATTGCACCCGGAGTGACGGGTTATTCTTTTTGTGCTTTCCCAAGCACAAAACAACCGCATCAAGCCATTGAGGAGTGTCTCAGTTAGGTTACTATTGCTAAGATAAAGCACCATGACCAAGAGCAAATTGGGGCGGAAGGGCTTACTTGGCTTCCATGCGGTAGGCCACCACTGAAGGAAGTCAAGACAGAAACTCAAACAGGGAAGGAAGGAATCTGGAGGTGGGGGGAGGGCTGATGGAAAGGTCATGGAGGGGCGCTGCTTCCTGGCTTCCTCAGCCTGCTTTCTTATTGAAGCCAAGACTACCAGCCCAGGGACCAGGGACGGTACTACCCTCTGTGGGCTGGGCCCTCCCCACCAAGGACTAGTTAAGAAAGTACTGTAGGCTTGTCTACGATGGACCATATGGAGGTATTTTCTCAGCTGAGGGTTTCCTCCTTCAGATAACTCTAGTTTGTGTTAAGCTGACAAAAACCAGCCAGTACAAGGCGCTTCGTAAAAATCTCAACAGAAAGCTCTTAATGGTCTTGCTAGGATCTGTTTCTTTGCACCTACCCGTGTGCCTCAACGCAGCAAGCAGTACTGTACCAACACAGGTCTTTACTACAACTTTTTTCCTACGCTTTTTGAATATGAAAATTAAGTCATTTGCTCCATCCCGCGGCCTACTAGAGACATTAACCCATGCCTACCTCTGGAATCTGTATTGATTCTAACATGGTTTTGTCATTAACCACTTGTGGGACATTGATGATCTGCATGCTTTCCAAATAGTGCTGGTGCTGCCTCTTCCAGTCCAGGCTATCATACATCAAACAGGCAATGTTTTCAAAAATCTCGGTGCCCAGCTCGAGCTAGTAGTAAGAGAATCATTGACAGTTAGTCCTGCTTTTTATACTCTTAGAAACATTGAATGTTTGTAACTTTCCAGAAAAACTGACCCCCCCCCTTTAAAAAAAAAAAAAACCAACCAGGAAATCAGGTCCCCAAATTCCAAAACACAGGATGCTAGCGTTGTGATGGAGTCTTCATGCACAAACTCTCCAAGCCCCCTTTTTGTCCACCACAGAGGTTCTGATGCTGCCCAGGACTGTAGGAGGCTGACTAATGTCCCAGAGCAGTGAAAGGCAAAACCTCTTCACCAGTTTTTAGTGTGTACCTCACGATCAGTGTTTACAACACTACATACAACAGGTTAGATGATTTTTGACACCTTTGGATGAAGATGAGCAGACAAGCAGCTAGTGAAGTGAGTATAGTGGATTTACTCTCTCAGCTGTGTGTATCTGAGCATGATTCAGTCTGTGCGTGATCAAGCTTCTCTCTTTCCTCCCTTCTCTCTCTCCACTGAGATGGCTTCTGCTGGCAGTCCTCTTAGCAAGAAGTTCGAAGAAATCTAAATTACTGCTTTTATGGTATCTACAGTTTTTATGAGCTGGCAAGCCAATTATAGATCTGCTATGGTTATTACTTAAGCTTCCATTTCCTGGAGTAGGAAAATTCTGGGATGGCTGTGTCTATGTTTGGAAGCAGAGAATCTTTAAGTTGGCCAATCTGATCCGGCATCTGAGTTGAGGAGGTAAGGTAGAATGGGAGGCCTCTATGGGGCCAGTGATTCAGGCTGGCAGACATTCAGGGAAATGCTTGGCTCTGTCCACCATAGCACACCTGACTGTTCTTTCACATACTTGTATGAGGAATGATGAATTTTCAGTTTAACTTCAACCAGATATCCTGTGTCTATCCACATGCTGGCACAGAAAGACAGTTCTCATTTTTATTGCCAAAAGAAATCCAGTAATATTTCTGCTCAATGATCCATCAGCACAACCTATGCAATTTATTTTAAAAATTCATCAGTAACTGATACGTTAAAGTCTGGCAAATTGTTTCAGCAAACAGGGGTTATCTTGAGTTGTTTTTGATATCTTACATTAGCTCTTAGCTCATCTTGACTGGCATTTACTTGATGTAAAGCTTTTATTACCTTGGTTCAGCACAAGTACAGCCTGCTTGTTTGAGCCAAAGGATGCAAATGTTTTCCCCCACCCAAGGAGAAGGAGCCACTCAGTGCTGGCTCCGAAAGCAGATATGATGTCATTAACAACTCCCAGATAAGAGTGCTCCATCGTGGACCTAGCCTACTTCTATGGTAACTATGAAGCAACCTGACAACTTTTATGCTTAGTAAGTGATCCAGAGTTTAAAATGGACTATGACTTTTGATATTAAATCCAAAGGCCTTTTCTCCTGGAATTCAGTTTTATTGCTGAGTCCTTTTTCAGGTAGATCTTCCCCATCATCTTCAGTGGTGGATCTTTTACTCAGAGAGACATTCCTATGCTGTGGTTATTGCAGTTGGGCACCAACAAAAGTGCTGGCATGAAGAAGATGCTCAACAATTACTACACATGGACTTATAGATCAGAGGGACCAGATGGGCAACAAAGCCTATGGGTCTTTTGAAGAACTGAATGCTTTCCAGGCCAAGATAGACACAATGAATATTAATCTAGTTCTGAACTTAGGAACCTTCTCCTGTAATTTAAAGTAATACTTTCTCAACATAAAATTGTCATGTGAAGTTTCTACTCCATATTTACTAAGATAGTAAGTATAGCCATAGTTTCTATCTTTAAAGAGGAATGGACTTGGCACCAAGCTAACATCTTTCCATGTTAAACTCTGAAGTGCCGTAAGGATCCCCTGGCAGAGTGTATAGAGCTCCCAAATAGCACCTGTGTACCAAAGCCACTCACCAGAAGCCATGTTGGAGCAGTGTTCTTACCCCTATAAAATCACCACACAGGGTTTCATCTCAAGCTGATCCTGGCTTAGACATTTCCACAAAAACTTCCCCTGTCCCTCTGCTTCTCACAAGCAAGTAGCTATCAAATTTCTGTCATTCACAAGGGGAGTCCCCCCCCAAACCCAAATAACAATCTCAGCTCAGTGACCGTACCATAAAGTCTATGACCCAAACTTTTAGCAAAAAGAAAAATCACTGTATTCGAGCCTTGCTACATTTTATTAACAGAATAGATAACAAAAGTAAGTAAAATGGGATGCTGTATGAACAGGATGCTATGAACACAGAGGTAAGAAGCAGGATGCTGTGCATGGTGCCGAATCCTCTGAGGTTGTGAAGTAGCATTTGTACTTTCCCCTGATGATCAAGTGAAATGGCCTCTATCTGGCTCAGAGAAAGTTCCTGAGGTTTGAGAAATGGGAAAGCACGCTCACTTGTGAAGGCACAGCAGGCATTGGGTTTGAGGACGTGTTAGGATGTAAGAATATGCATGTTGGGAGGCCAGAGGCTGACATCGAGTGTCTTCTTCAATGGCTTTTTACTTTGTTTTTAGAGATGGGGAACTCTCACCGGAGCTCACTGATTGGCTAGTTGCCTGGCCAGAACACTTTAGGGTTCAACCTATCTTTGATCCTTCAGTGCTGGGATTATGCTGACATTTCCAGCTTTTATGTGTGTGCTAGGGATCCAAACTCAGGTCCTTATGCTTGTGTGAAATGGCTTTAGGGACAACTATCTGCCCAGATCCCTTATTAGAAGGGTATGCAGCCGTATCGTGGTCCAAATGATAGGAAGATGTTCCTCTCAGTTGCAAATGTGTGAGTATGTGCACAAGGAGAAAAGGGCAACCTACTAAAAAGAGCAGAAAGTTGGCTTTGGTGTGGGGATATGGGATCCCACGGAAATAGCTTTTCCCCAGATATTATCTCAGCAAAATAGGATGGCATGTTCCTAGTACTCCGTTGTCTCTAGAGTGTGTAATTGTGTTGACACAACTTAAAAGCACCTGTGCAGGGCAGATGGAAACAGATCTTTTTCTGAGTCGGGTACAGGTGGCAGGAAGGAGAAATACAGAGAAGAATGTCCAGGACAGAAGAGCAGAGGAAGGTGTGGAGCAGACGGTTCTGCTGACCCCGGCTGTGCCTGCAGCCAGCCTGCATGCAGCTTTATGGCCACTCACAGTACAAGGCTGACATCCCTTCATGCCACTGTCAAGTGTTTAATGCTTCATGTGGATATTTTTTTAGAGAGCTATCTAATGCTATTTATTCAAGTCTTTGCTGTCCTTAATAGCTTGACTACAGGCTCCTTTTTTATTTTTTTAGAGATTATAATTAATTACAACATTTTTTCCCTTCCTTTTCCTCCCTCTGAATCCTCCCACATTCCCCTCTCCACTCTTCTTCAAATTCATGGCCTCTCTTATCATCAATTATTAATTGCATGCGTGTACATATATATTCCTAAATAAAACCTGTTCAGTACATGTAATCTCAATTGAATGTATGTTTTCAGAGCTGACTGTTTGATACTGGATAATCATTGTGCTCTTCCCTCCTAATCCAAGAATTCCTCAGCTACCTATAGTTTGTTGTGCAGGGTTGAGGCCTCATGGTCTTTCCCTTGTCCAGTTTGGTGTGTTCATTGGTGTCAACCTTGTTCAGTTCACATTTGGGTAGTCATGTTAATCGTGTTGGCGAGACTTCACGCCTGTAGCTTCTGATATTGAGATATAATGTTACAGCAAACTCCTTGATCCTCTGGCTCTTACCCCCACCCCCACCTTCCATGATGGTCCCTGAGCCTTGGATGTGGGAGTGCTTTGGAGATGTATCCGTTGTGGCTGGACTCTGCATTTCGGTTGTGGTTTTCTATAGTGGTCTCACCCTGCGGTCTCTGCTCTTGGTCATTCACTTCTTTTACGGAGTGTGGTCTCTCTCAGGCAATACCGTCAGGACTTCACTGCATCACTGTCCCTTATCAGAGGCCGCTCCCTCTTTCCTCTCAGCTGGTCTCTTCTTTGGCTTTTTCCCGCCCCTCTTTCTGTCTTTTCTTTCCTTCCTCGGCTCTCTGCTCCCCTCCTCCCCCCCTCCTCTCCTTAGCTCTACACAGTCTCTTTATTAAGTATCCTCTCTCCAACCAGGTTTGTCCAGATCATCTCACAAGACATTCCCCAGCTCAGTGGTTGTAGTTTAATCCCAAGGCTCTGCTGCCAGTTTAGCTCTTGATAGTAAAATGTAAATCTTGCAAGGGATTAGCAAGCAATACGCTAAAACAAAATTTACCATCATTACAGTAATACATATTCCTATTTTAGTTATTGCTTAGATCATCATGGAAGCATGAACCAGAGCCATTAAATAAAAGGATCACCATCCACTACATCTTCTTATCATCAGTCTATGGACCAACAGCTACAGAATCAGGCTACATCCCCACAGTGGGCCTTTGTCACTATCATTGTGCCAAAGATGAGAAAGCGCAACATAGAGCATTGTTACCAGTACCTACTAAACAGTTGTGGGATGAGTGACGGTGTGGACCGCACCACGCTCTCACTGACCAGTGTACTCACCATCATCTCATTGTCTGACCAGTCAGCAGGAAAATGTGCCACGTCGACCGTGTAATGTAGTCGAGCAACATCAAAGAGATTGGTTTCAGGTTTCTCATTATTCAGGATTGGTTCCAGGTACTTCCAGAAAGTCTCAAGCTCTTTAATGGCATTCTCTCTCTTCAGTTTCTCAGCTTCTATATCTAGTGATAGCAAAATGTTTAGCTATGAAATGAAGGTATTAAATTTCCCCTTACTTTATCTTGATGCCGCCGTGAGTCATGCACATTTTGAGGTAGCTGCAAAGTATTAGCGAAGTGCAAATACAGACACGTAACTTTGAGCAGTTTTTGAAGTGAGAAGACAAACTATAAAAATCAAAAGAGATTGCTCTATGAGCTCATCACTCTCCTTCATGTCCCAGTGGAGGCCCTGAGAAGTTGTGATAAGGTCACACATTTCAAGCGCTGAGGATGCTCAAGGTACCCATCGACCTAATACTGCACCTGCTCAGAATCAGTCTTCCCTCCAAATCATGCTTTCTCTGTTCATGCACTCGATGCATAACACATTAAAAAACTTTAGTGGATCCACTTTCCCCAGGCCTACAGCCAGACTGGATGACAGTGACTTATGCCTTAGTTAGCTTTCAATCATGTTGCAGCAGTGACATCTTTTCTGGGTATTTGCCCCCTGGCTGTCAAGTGATAGTGGATTTCCATAAAGGTAGACTTGAAAACGTACCTGAGATATTTACGTTTATTATGTCCATAACTAGAGCTGGGTCTACTACTATAACATTGTCATTCTATGGTAAAGCCTAACTGATTTTATTGTATATCTTTTGAGATAGAGCTTCACTCCAGCCTAGGCTGGCCTGCAACTTATTATGGAGCCCGAAAATGGCTCAAACTCATGGTCAGTCCTCCTCTCTCAACCTCCCACATTCTAGGACTATGCATTTCAGCCAATATGCCTATATGATAGAATATATTTGTGTATTGATTTATTAGTACATGAACTACCTCACAGATGCTATATTTAATTCTTATGCAGCACGTTCTTGATAGTTTCAATAACAAACTATTTAATATGTATCTTTTGATATAGTCAGTGGTCTGGGTTTGAACCTTAAGTTTCTGACTTAATAGTTGCCTCTAGTTCAGAAAGCCTTTTTGATAAAATGGAAATAGTAAGGCTTACTTCCTGGATGGGCACAGGAGCTAGGACTCAGGGGCATTTTCATTTCCTCCCGTATGCTCTTCCCAATCTCACTCTCAGTGCTGTAGCAGCCTGGTTTCAGGAGCCCTTCCTCCTCCCCATTCCCTGGGGACTCCACCTCCTGGTGTGGACTAAGGCTTCTCCTCATCTTCCATCAGTGTCTCTCCAGGCTCATGTTTGCAGAAGCCTCTGCTCCCATCCCATCACTTTTTTCATGGGGATTCTCCTCTGTTACACACCCAGGTGTCCTGGCACTTTCCCTATACTACCTCTCTGCCGTCCATTGAGCACATATCCATCCACTTTGACCACTCACTGACCACAGAACACTCTCTACTGGGACCCCACCCTCATAGCCAACACGGTTGTTTAAGATCCAGGGACCAAAGAATGGAATATACAGCCAAGAAAGATGAGACCAGATATTAATGCCAAGAACATCACAACTCCAGATGCCTAGATCCCAGTGCAAAAACACAAATCTGAATAGCCAAGACAATATGCTTCCCCCAGAAGCCAGCAACCTTATTGCAGGAGGCTCTGAGAAATGAAACAAGAGAAGAGCTTCAAAATACGTGTTATTGGTATGTCCAAGGATCTTAAAGAGGATATGAATAAATTCCTTAATTCAGTCTGTAGAAAATAAACAATTGAATTAAATAATTAAAACAATTAAAGATATGACAGTGGATTTAATAAAGAAATAAAGTCAGGGAAAAAAACCCAAGCTAAAATAATACTGGTAATGAAAAATTTAGGATGTTCAAAAACCCTTTTTACTAACGGATTATAAGATGTGGAAAGAGGAATCTCAGATTTTGAAGAAAAGGTAGAGAAGTTGATATCTTAGTCAAAGAAAATGTTAAATCTAAAGGTATCCAGACACAAAACATCAAAGAAATCTGGGTCACTGTGAAAAAACCCCGAATCTATGAATAATAAGGCCACAAGAAAGATTAAAAAAAACTAGTTAAAAAGTACAGAAAATATTTTTAACATTCTGTCTGCCCTCCATGGGTTCAAGCTGGATATCAACAACATGAAAAATGACAGAAGCTTATAAACTCATTGAAACGGAATGACTCACTACTGAATGAAAAATGGGTGAAGACAGAATTAAAGACGTTTTAGAATGAATGAAAATGAAAATATGACAAACCCCAAAAGTGACAACCTACAGAATGTAGCTATACATTTAATATAGAATTAGTATCCAAAATACATAAAGAACTAAAAAAAAACCTCCAATGTTAAAACAAATAACCCATTTTAAAAAAAAAAAGTGGGCTACAGAGCTAAGTAGGGAGTTCTCAAAAGATGAAATACAAATGGCTGAGAAACATGGAAAGAAATGTTCAACATCCTTACCCATTAGGAAAACGTAAGTTAAACTACTTTGAGATTTCATCTTCCACCAGTTAGAATGGCCAAGATCAATAAAATAAATAAAGAAATGACAACACATTCTGGCAATGATGCAGGGAAAGGGGACACTTTATTCTTGGTGGGAGTGAAAACTTGTCCAGCCATTATGGAAATCAGTGTGCTGGCTCCTGAGCAAGCTGGGCATCGATAGACCTCAAGATCTAGCTATTCCCATCTGAGCATATACCCAAAGGTCTCTACATCCAACTACTGAGATACATTGCTCATTCATGTTCATTTCACTCTATTCATAATAGCCAGAAATTGGAAATAGCCTAGATATTAGCCAGTAGCTGAGTGAATAGTGAAAATGTGATATATTTACACAATGGAATATTATTAAGCTGCTGAAAAGTGAAATTACAAATTTTTTAGGTAAATGGATGGGGCTAGAAAAAAGTCATTGTGAGTGAGGTAATTCAGATTCCTAAAGGCAAATATTATATATATACTTGCTCTATATGTGATATGTGTGCTTCAATCTGAATAACCAACCACGGAGGGAGGTTAGGTGCCTAGTAAGGAACTGGGCATTGTGGGCAAGTTCTGTCAAGAAAAGGGAAATAGAATAAAATGTAGACACAACAGGAACTAGAATAGGAATATTAAAGAGAGAAGAACAAGGGAGGAAATACAGGGAAGGGCAGCTAACACAAAGGGCCATTTGGAAACCTACTTTTAAAGAAACTTCCTAAGATATATACATATACGGAAGGGATCCAAAGAGAGTCACCAAATAATATGGGAGACAATGCCCCAATTGGATATCTTATGTCACCAAATAAAGACCAGCACTAGGGATGGGCTATGTCCTGCTGAGTTGTCGGCAAAAGGGTAGCCACCAAATATTACAAGCTATTGCCAATGATATTGGTTACTCTATAAACAGCTACTGAACACTTACACATGCCATCAAACATGGAGCAGTTGAGCTAGTGCATACCTGGAAGTTTCACCCCTACTGACTAATGTTCATGGTATTGGAATGTATTCTCCAAGCTACCAGAGGAGAAAGGTAATCTTCAGCATCATCTAGCTTCAAATCCTGTGACCTACACCAGTGATCTGTCTTCAAGATATACGTGTGTAAAAAGAGTCACAAATGTTATGGTGGTAATCAACTGTGTTATGATTGGATTTGAGGTCTACTCCATAACACGGAACCTATATGTGACACGGCTCAAGTTGTTAAAAACCCAAAACTACGTATGTCATGGGCCTAAGGGGAAACTCCACACTATTATTCTCATAAAGGAATGTAGCAATAATGACACTTCTAATGACATTTCTGCTAGACCCAGAGATCATAGATCAGTGCCTTGCAGCAGATGGGAACTGTCACAGAGACCCCACAACTGGACAATGTAAAATACTGAGAAGTTTCAGATTACTCGGTACTGAATGAGACTTTTTCACCAAAGCTCTACCCTCAAGGTCCAGGAGTCCAAGGATAACTCCAAGGAAGCAGAGTCTTCCAGACTGATGCACTTGTAAGCACACAGACAGTGGCAGCATGCACAAGGCTTGAAGAGGTTTAAGCCTGGCAGAGGCCCAGCACTGAGATGGGGAAGTGGACACAGGGTCCCAGCTTAAACATGAAGTTATCTGTAATTGATACCAACTGTCAAAAGAGAAATCAGGTTTTTGTTTTTGTTTTTTGTTTTTTTTAGGTTGCATCTCACTGGATATATCAACCACACTTCACTCCAGGCCTTGCTCTCAGGAGTAGTTGGCCAACACAAGATAACTCAGTAGTCTTTCTGTAGGCTTCTTGTTTTATTTTACTTTTTGAAGCGTTTTTATATTTTAATTTCTGGTTCTTGGGAGTTTTGTGCATACTTTTTGGCTTTTGTTTGCAGTTTTTAAAGAGAGAGAAAGAGTAAAAATATAAATTGGGTAAGTGGGGAGGCTGTGGGGATCTGTGAGAAGTTAGGGGGAGGAGAAAACCCCATAATATATTGTATAAAAACATATTTCCAATTTTATAAGGCATACTTCCTTAGAGTATTGTGAAAATTGTAAAAACTGTACTAGACAATATACTTAGAGCCCTTAGCATTGAGCTTAGCCCCTAAGTTATGTACCTAGTAAATAGTAATTATTATTATTATTATTATTATTATTATTATTATTATTAAGGGTAATAATTTCTAACTTTGGAAAAAAGTGGAAGGAAATTTGTATGTGACTTTTTAACTTAAAAAAGCATAGTGAAAACATCAATAATAACATAAAAACCAATACATGCAATTGGAATAACTTGGCTCCTGGAATCACAAGTTTATATTGATACTCAGTGCTGTCATCTGAATGGCACAGCAGCCACCTGCTTCTTTCTCATGAATGCGATCTAGCACAATTCCCTGACATGAAAACCCCGAGGCTTGAAATAACTGACTGTAGTAAGTCTGGAAGTTGGTCCCATTAATTTCCCAGTTTATGTCTGGAAGAAAGAATGACTGCTTTGACTTTTATCACAAAGAATTAGTGACATGTGTAGAATTACTAACATGTAGAATCCAAGTGCTCAGCAGTTAAGAGCACTTGCTGTTTTTTCCAGAAGACCCGAGTCCATTTGTTTCCCATCTCCCATGCCAGGTAGTTTATAGCCATATAAAATTCCAGCTCCAAAAGATCCAGTACCTTCTTCTGTCCACCATGGACACACACACACACACGCACACACACACACACACACACGCACACACACACTCACACACACACACACTCACACACACGCACACACACACACGCACACACACACACTCACACATACACGCACACTCACACACACACATGCACACACACACTCACACACACACACGCACACACACGCACACACACACTCACACACACACACTCACACACACGCACACACACATACACACTCACACACACACGCACACACACACACACTCACACACACACACTCACACACACACTCACACACACATACACACACACACACTCACACACACACATACACACACTCACACACTCACACACACACACACTCACACACTCACACACACGCACACTCACACACACACACACACGCACACATACACACACACTCACACACACGCACACACACTCACACACACACACGCACACATACACACACACACGCACACACACTCACACACACGCACACTCACACACACACGCACACATACACACACACATACACACACACGCTCACACACACACACACTCACACACACGCACACTCACATACACACTCACACACACATACACACACACTCACACACACACTCACACACACACACACTCACACACACATACACACACTCACACACACACACACTCACACACACACACAGGCACACACACACATACACACACTCACACACACTCACACACACACACACTCACACACACACACACTCACACACACACATACACACACACGCACACACACACACTCACACACACACTCACACACACACACACATACACACACACACACACACATACACAAATCCAACTATGTGATCTTTCCTGGGCTGTTTGGTGACTATGTCATTTGGAAGAAAAGAGTCTCAACAGAGATTCATCCAGCCCAGGCTTTGGCTAAACACTGCAGGTCAAAAGTTCCTGAGAAACATAGTTGTATAACCACACTTGCTCTCATTGAAAACGGCTGAGAAGTCACATTGTATAACCAAGTCTTCTGACCTGCAATCCATGTTGTCTGTGACTGCACAGGAATGCAAACACAGAGTATGAGTTTAATTTGCCAAATTTATGACTCTTGGCTAATGCAAGCAGAATAAATAGCAAATCAGTCTTGAAAGGATTTAATAATGTGCATATTTTATGACCATGTTTCAGCTAGCAGATTGCGTTTGTGCTTGAAGGACAGAGGGTAATATTGATGGACCCGTGAGTTGTATAGCCGACTACATACCTTCAGGCTGAAGGACAGCTTCCTGCTGCTGGCTGACTGTTGCCAGGTAGGTCTGCAGAGGTTCGTAGTTTTCCGAAGATATTTTAATAACACTGGTTATAGGAATGCCAAGCTCAGTCATAATGGCTAATAGCTGAGGATTGTTGAAGCCCACAACAATAATGTAATGCTGGGCACCATCATCTGGCTCATCATCTGTTGAAAATACCATAAATAAGGTGAGCTATGAATGCTAGATAGAACAGGCTGTCCCTAGGCAAATCAATGGTGATACGCATTATGCATGCATTTGTAATCCCTCTGGCTTGCCAGGGCCCAGCCTGTTGGCTGGAATGCAGTCCTGTTGACTGTTTTTCATTATTGCCCTTCCAGTAAAGAGACCGTGGCCATTTTACAATATATTAAATCATCTTTGCAAATGAGACATAGGCATACTAGGAGGGCCAACATACATGGGGCTTGTAGCCATGGAAAATGGTGCTTGGGCTTTTGTCAGAGTTTAGTCTGTAACTAGTTCCTTTTGGTTCAAAACTTGTTGAAGTAATATCTGGCTTGACTCCTGAATTACAAGTAGCTGCAGCTTTCTGGTACTTTTTAAGTAGACGTGTTTACACACTAAGGAAACACTGTGGATGTATTCTGTAGCACAACACTGAATGAATTCATGTTGGTGGTGTTGAGAATCCTGTGTGTCAATTGTAGGGCAGCTATTTGCTGCATTACATTTAAAAAATGCCTAGAGTACATATCCTCAGTGGTTCTCTTCTCTCTTTTTCCTGGACATCTGTTAGATAATGATATTCGAGGGTAAGAATCATTGTTCTGCTTTAATGCTGACTGTGCACAATACATAAAAGCCTTGCACTGTACAGTGTAGTACAGTAAGGTCAACATACATGCCATACAACAGATGCTCAAGTTTTCATTTTAAGTAATTGTTTCTCCCGATCACTAAAATGATCAACAATGGTATTGCCCTCTGGGTGCAGAGCATCATTCCTTCTGGGTACATTATCTCTCTAGAGCAGAGCTACATGGGAAGAATAAACTGATAAAGGATGCAAAAGAAAGCCTGCTTCCCTTAATTCAAACACAGTAATGACCAAAACTTCTTTAAAAAAATCAAGTCTACTGATTACAAATAACAAATAAAACAAAGACAGTAACATGTGGCTCTGTCTGAGCTCAAAGAAAAGCAGCCATGGGTCACTAGTGACTCCCAAGAATGGCTCATTTCTGCATTAGTCACTTACAATGGATAGACGTTCTTTCTGGTTGGCTTGAGACAGAATGATGCTGGGAAAATCAATTTTTATTCCACTTACCTCTCTCTTTCTCTGTGTGTGCGTGTTGAGGTCATGCATGTGTGCACCGTAATATGTCTGAGAAGGCCAGGGAAGCTGGTTCTGTCTTTCCACAGTGAGAAGCCTGGGATGGTACTCACATGGTCGGGCTTGAGAGAGCAGCTTTTCCCATGGAACTACCTTGCTGGATCTCTTTCACTTTGCCTATAATTACACTTGACTTTCCATTATATTCTCAACAAGACAGTAAGCTTCCTGATGGCCCAGTCACCTGACATTCCGCTCTCTGCTCTCAAGATGTAAATGTGCCAGTAGAGATACATGCTAAATAAACATTTGCTAAAACCATACATGGACGGCAAAAAGAAATATTTTTCAATTCGAGTGTCACAGGGTCTAAGTTATTTGTGGCTTCATAATAAATGAGAAAGCTAGAAATGTTGGCTTATAATTATTGGGGTGCCTGCTGAAGCCATATCCTGATCCATAAAGCAAGAGGTTCAAGACAGCACCCACTGACCAATGTAGGGCTTGGTGTCATCTTCCTCCCCCCTCCGTTTTAACTGGGTGGTCTTCTTGACTGCAGCAGCGGCCTCAGGCTGGTCCTTGCCCTTTCCCTTCCCAGCCTTGGCGCTGGGGACCTTCTTCTCTTTGGGGGACTTTACTTTCCCTTTGTCCTTGTCCGACTTCGTCTTTTCTTCCACTATCTGGAAAGAGAGGTCACATCCTTACCCTCCAAGCCATCTTGTGAGCAAACAAAGGCTCCCCCAAATCAGCAAAGGCACCCTCGAATTCACTTCATCAAACAAATTCTATATTTCACTGCATACTAACTGTCACCTGCCATTTATTCATCATTGAAGACAGGATGGTGGAGACTCCAGCTAGAATTAAGGCTGTGATGAGCACATCTGTGGAGGGCAGTGAGGGGCAGGCATGGGGGTGTGAGGGTGGGGGTACCGGGAGGTTGTTTAGAAGAGTAGCCTTCTGGAGAGATTCGTCCGAAGGGAGTCTCTCAAACACTGCGGCTGTGTGTTTGTGCTGGGGCGGGGTAGGGCAGAGTGGAGGGAGAGGCTGACTACTCTGGTATCAGGAGCTTGGGCTTGTCTTTTAGCCCAACTCTGGAAAGCACCTGCCATTATGTGCAAACAAATAAACAAAAACCAATCAAAGAAACGGGGAAAACAGAGAATGGACTTTCTAAAATCTCCTTGCCAACTTTTTCCATGCTGGCTACCTTTAAATGTTAAAATGTCTTTGGAGATCTTAAAACTGAGAAATTCTCTGTATTACAGTTCTTTAAAAGCATACAGCCTGACCAGTGGCTGCTGCCTGAAACACAGAAAAGGGATCAGGAGAGGCCACCAGTCACATGAGTTCTTCCTAGATTGTTCCAGGGCATGCTTACTTCACGTACCTGTGACAAGATCGAATATTTACCACTCCTTTCCTCAAAATGCCCCCAAACTTTGCATACTATTTCACAGTGTGATTGTGCCTGCCTGTATTTATAAACTGGATGGATTAATTCCCACTAAGCTGGCACTGGAGTCTGGTCCCAAGAGGATGACTCTACAGGATATTTACAATATGCAAATCTCGTTCTGTTTACACATATGCAATGACACTCAAGACAAAAGGGAATTAAAATATTGTTCCACTACTTTGGGCTTTGATATCTATTTCTTAAGGTCATGGAAACTAATGTGAAAACTTCTCATCTATCATAGGTAGGTCAAAGATAGGAAGCTTGACTACTCATCTACTAAGAGTTATCACAGCCAGAAGGGAGCTTTGTCCTCTACTCCGCATGAGTTTTGGCTACTAAGGACTCTGAAGAACTGGTGTTATTGGTGCCGAAGGATGCCCTGCCTAACGTGGGGGCTCCAGTGCTGGCAATACTCTGCCTCTTCAGCCCCAGTTCCTCAGCAGTGGTGAGAAGTGGTGTCTGTGAAGGCTAGTACTGCCGCCTACAGACAGCACTGGGCAAAGACTGAGACAGGGCACCATTGCTTCTGGAAAATGAAGAGAATGAATGTAGTTGAAGCATATGCAAATGGTAAAAGGACATGCTAGAAGAGAAGCAGGCAGCAGCAGCAGCAGCAGCAGCATCAACCTTGGGATGGAAGAAAAAGTTCAAGAAACCATGCCAGACAGACCAGGGCTGTTAAAAGAGAAAGAGTACACTGTCAGCGTCAAGCCCATCAAACTTTTTCTAGCACCAATGATGAAGATGAGCTAAGCTTTATTGGAAAATATCAGCAAGAACAGAAGTTGTGGAAACCTGTGAGACCCCAGCATCCATTCACTCAACTTATCCATTCAGTGGGCATTTTATGAGTAAAGGGAAGCAGCCCAGAGGCTGAGAGTGTCATGAACTCCATGGACGTGACACAGGTGCGGTTCTGGGATATGAAAGGGTCCGGCATTCCCCTCTTCTCCATATAGAACTGGTACCTACAACAGGGACAGGCAGCATTTCTTAGCATTCAGTCAGAGGGAGAAGAAAAGATGTAAATAGGGAGAAACTAGAGCTACAGATTTTAGTGAACGTAGAGGCAGCAACACCGGAGACTTTGCTCATAAGTTGACAGATGGAATGCCTTCTCTCAGGAGGTGACATGTGAGTCATAGCACACACGAGAAGCAGGGGAAAAGTGACATGTAAATTTGGCATCAGAGAACTGGAAGGCATATAGCAGGGTAAAGGAGCAGAGTGGCCCAAGATAAGGGTAGGAGAGCAAATGTAGGCAGGTCACCCAGGGCTTTGGATATGGGACTAACACATTCATACCTCATCGACAGTTTAGCAGAGAGACTTGCGCCTTTGTGGGTGGAGAACAGTGTCTAATCAGGAAACTGTGGCCATCATTCAGAGAAGGCCTAACAGTGACTCACATCAAGGTGTTGGCAGAGTGAAGAAAGGTAGATGGATTTGAGATCCATCTTGGAGGTCGAAACTATGAGAGTCAAATGATTAGTCATAAGGCACATCAAAGAGAACACATGGGCTTGAGTTTGAGCACTGGGTGGTTTGGTGGTGACCTTTACTGAGATGGAAAATATTGGGTGAGAAATGGTTTTCAGTTAAGTTGGGAAGACTACTATAAGTGATCTCTAAGACTACTGTAAGATGCCTCGTGGCACTAAGAGCCACTTTCTTCAGAGGAGAAATTAACCTCAGTTACAATTTCAGGAGCAAGTAGCAGGGGTCAGCTGATTCAATGGGAAGATATGAATTGACTTGGGTAAGTGTTTCTAAGAAATGTGAGCATTAGACTTTGGGCCATGGGAATTCCAACACTTATCATTTGCTCTTGTAGGAGAAGCCAGCCAAAAAGGAGAACTGAATCAAAGAGGAAAAACAAATGTAGAAGGTACAAAGAGAGCAAGTGGACCAAACAGGGCAGGAGGGTGCCGTGGGAGTTGTGGGTAACACCGTGAGGAACAGCCATAGTAGGCCATAGAAATAGATGGTGGACAGAGAGACCAGGGAGAGCATTTGTATGGGCAACTGCCTTGAGAAATTGGTTGTGAGGGGACTAGCGCTGAGTCATTTGTCATGTGAGCAGATGACAGTGGGTATGAAGTTGAGGAAAAGATGTACCTTTGTGTCCAAACCTAGGAGATGCTGTGGTTGGAGGCTGATAAATGGTCCAGTACCGAGGGAGACATTGAAAGTGTGAGGAAAACTGAAAATCTCACAGGATTCATGAGGAAGAGAAAATCTCTAGTTCATTAGGAGCCACAGACAGAGGCTTGGGGAAGAAAGAGAGAGGTCTGGGTAGTACTGAGAGAACGTCCTCATTTTTCAAGAGAAGTGGGAGGCAAAGTCAGCATCAGAGATCACAGGCAGAAATTGGGAAATTCCAACAAGGGGTAGAGTGTGTCTCAGTCATTGTAAGCAGTCAGAGAGCAGGTGTACTAAAAAAAACTGCAGCAGAATTCAGCCAGTGGTGACATGAAAAACCCCAGCACGTAGGGTCCACTGAATGCCTTACGTTGGTTGTGTTCTTTATCTGCTCACAGACAGACACGTAAAGGTGAGAGGGTCCCTGAGTTCAGTCATGATGGAAATGAGACTTTGTAAAGCATGGTGACATTACAACGATCTGACTCATGGAGTGAAGAAGCAGAGATAGCAACAGATGGAGGCTGTCGGCTCCCATGGGCCAGCTGTTACAACGGCGCTGAAGAACTGTGTGTGCGTGGAGGTGGGTGTGGGAGTTACTATTCGGTCATTTTTAAGAGAAAGGGATAAGAAACAGGCAAGGTTAGAGGTGAGATCTTAAATGATGATGGGTCATAGTAGGACTACAGGGGTAAATGGCTGATGTGAGGTGAAGGAAATGGCTATTAGATAATAAGAAGCCGTTATAAAGGGAGCCTTGTTCACAATAGGAAAAACAGAAAAGGAGAAAATTGGAATGGAAAAGATCCCCAGGGAGGGCAAGGATGTTAGTGCCAATTCAAGAGTCCAGATCAGGGATGGTGACAGACTAGTTGGAGAGTCTGGAAACCTGGTCATGTACCTGTGGCCTGGATGCTGCATCAGGTGCCAGAGCTGCAAACCATTAAACACACCTCTCTAGTTTACATCTGTAGTTCCCTCTACAGCTTTCTGTTTTTCTACATGGAGAAAATGTTCAGTTTATGCCAATAAGTCTGCACTGAAATATCGAAAGTAATATTTTCAGCAGTAAATTAGCAAATGGATATTTTAATCACAGCTGTCATCGTAAGTATTAGGGTATTTCTATTTACCGAGTTCCTGTTTTACAGCAGGTATTGCGTCTTGTTAAGTCCTTACAGGTACAATGGGTGGAGTACTAGCTTCACTTTAAAAGGAAGAAGAAAAGCCTGGTGAGGGCAAGCAACAGTTTAATTTCCACGTTACTAATTAGAAATGCCAGACCAGAAGACTGTATAACCTGTGCTATTTGCAATGAGTCCTTGGAGCATACGCAAGGCCTTGATTCCAATTAGCTTGCAGGCACAACTGGGACTCATGGGGCCTCTGAGAGCACAGCTTTGGGTAAGGGTGCATGTACCAGCGTGAGAACCCTGTCAATGCCTTTGGTAGGTATCTAGCCTTGCCACAGTGAAATCACAGCTGAAATTTAAAACAGCCTTAGGGTAATTCTTTGATTTGAGATAACAAAATGATTTTAGGTTAAATTACTTCAAAGATTAAACTTTTATTAACTTTTGTACTCATTCAAGTAGTTCAGCATTCTACATTCATGTGCTGAGCACTTCTTAAATGATTGCCCTTCCTGAATTTATCAGTTCATAAACTCCTGAGCATTGTTTCCTATGACTTTTCTTAGGGCCTTAGAGAGAAAAGTGACAAATCCCGGTCATGTAGTATAAAAGGTGACTTCAGACACTACACCTTTAATCTGATCTTACAAAGCAAGATGCTTAATTTCTCTTAAGGCATGTGGTTTGTCCCAGGACATTGAGCCCTGACATGGACCATGATGGTGTGACATGAGGCCATAAGCTCCTCTACTTCTCTCCTACGTCCTTTCTACCCTGTCTGCCCTCCATCTGCTCTGTCTTTCCAGGAACCTAGTAGTAGCTGATGGATGCTCTTGGTGTCTTTTAGCTGCTCTTCCTACTCACTGTCGTCATCTTCTTCTTCTATTAACAAAACCAAATTAGGAGGCACAGAAAAACGTCGTTGGATCAATTTCTTTTAGTATGGATAAACGATCACTATTGGCCCCCTTCATCTTCAGAAAAGTGTTCTGACAGGTCACGATTCACCCTGGCCAGCCTCTTTAAATACCACTGTACCATAAAAATAATAATCAGTATTGAAAATTGGAAAACAATGAATTTACATAAACTACTCTAATTTCACTACTGAGAAAGATGCATTGGAAAAGGATGAATTTATACAAATTACTATAATTTCACTACCTAGAAAGATGCACTGTTTTTGCATGGCTGCCGCTGGCCTTTTCTCAAGACAATTTGTCATCTTTCATTTTCTGTTTAACAACAATGAACTTTCAGTTGGAAGAACTTTGAGAAAGATTCTATGAAAGAACCTCTGGGTGCAGTATGGAGAAACCATCGCAGTGAGCAGAGCAGACACAAGCACCTGGTCCTAATGGACTCCAGGTCTGGCAGAGGGGGTCCCTGGTAGATCCTGAACAGATCCCTTGCTCCCTACTACCCTCTCATAGCTGACTCAGAACTGGCCTACCTACCCCTCTCCTGTGTCTAGACTATTCTTCTCTCCTCCCACATCCATACTGGAGCTGACCCAGGGCAGAGTCCTTAGCCCTCTCATACTGGACAATGGCTGCCAGCTAGGATCCTACATCAGTCCTTGGTTTAAAATTGATTGTTCCATTTCTACTATGCTCCAGTCACAGAAGAACCCTTGCATATCTCTTCTCGTCCTATGTATCCTCTCTAACCTACAGGTTTATGCTGTAGGATTTGTGGGTACACGAGGAGCAAGCAAGACTGGACAAGCACTCAACAGAGATAAACCCTAAACCACAAACTAACTTCTCTCACACTCATTGGCTGGCCTTTTTTGCTTTGGGATAATATGGTGTCATGGTCCTACCCTGTGGTCGTCTGCCTATAGCTTAAAAATTTCGAGGGAGACTCTGGTCTGTTCAAGAAATTGCAGGCAGGCAAGGAGTATCCCCCAAGTTGTTCCCCTACCATGTTTGGGAAACACATGTTCCCTAGCACATAAATAAAGGGTCCAGTTTGTCAGGGAATGCATTCTCTTTAAAAACACAACATCTGTATGCCTCCTACTGTGGGAGGGCTTTGGGTAGGCACAGAGATTTCTTAACCGTTGAAGCTACTTAGCAGATGTGGAGGTCTCATGCAAAGCACTAATTGAAGACAATCAGAGCATCCCACCTACTCAGCTGACTGTTGGGTGCATCTACCTAAAATCTTCCGTTTTATCATTACATTTTTAAAGACAAGGGTAAAAAATCCTGTAACAAAGCAGCTTAGTTATTTGGTACTTTGAAATGTTTTAGTAATATTTTATTTCTAAATGACATCTTGATGTTAACATTCGGACATAATTGATGTTCATTCTCTTTTTCTCACTAGGGATGGAAGGTCAGTGGTAAAATCCAAAGACACGGTGGTGAGCAGCTGTACTTGATACGCTCTGATAGCTGATGATCATGTATAACTAAATGGCATTATGTGTGTGGTCTACTGTAAGGTCTTCACAATAAGATCTGAGAGAGGATGAAAAATCAGGTTGGTGAAAGTTGTAGCCAACATAGTTGATTACGTGTTTGATAGGGGGCTGGGTTAGGGTTCTTCCACTACCTCACTGCTTCTGGTAAGCAACTCATTGACTGATTGCAGAGATGGTGGGAGTCTCAGAGACAGGCAGAGAGACCTGTGTAAGTATCAGAACCGTGTATGGGGTAAGACAATATTAATCATACCTATCCACATGAAAAAAACTTCATTAGTACAATGGGGGTGGTTAGAGAGGCTAATGGGGGGTAAAACTGTTCCAAACTCAGTATATACATGTGTGAAATAGATAAGTTTAAAAAATTTATTTTTGTCAAATTCCATCAGTTTTAATTAGCCATCATACTATCAAATCTCCAAGATGGTGCATGACACAGTGATCTCTAAGTTAATTTAATCAGGGACTTTTTTTTTTTTTTTTAAATAGAGAATGTCTAGTGGTCACAGTTCAATTAAAAGACACAGGATTATGGGAACATTTTGGGATCCAATTAATCCAGTTCTAAATTCTTCACTAAGTAAATTAGTCAAAATATTAAGCACTCTCTGCTACAGAATATATTATTTCCCGAAATGTAGAAAGCACGTGCATGCCTAGCAAAAGAAGGATAAATAAGAAAATTACCATAAGCAGAAGAAACTCACAGAACAAGTAAGATCAATAGATACGGATGTTGTGATAACAGCAAAATTATGATGCATTTTAACTGAACTGTTGAAATATTTTACTACAACTACAACTCTATAAAAATGAATATATAACAAGGAACAGAAAAAGAAGCAGACCAAATATTGGTATTTGATGATAACAGAATTGTGGGATTGGATTGTGTCTGCTACACCTTGGGTTTTTTTTTTTCTGGATGTTATTTGTTCTTCCCCCCTCCCCCCTTCCTTACTGCCCCAGGCAAGGTTATGTACATCCAGTGATGTGCGGATGCAGGAAGTTGAATATAGACCAGCTTCTTCAGACAGCTGTTAGGGCAGTGGTTCTCAGACTAAGGCTGGGACCCTTCAGAGCAGCTCCTCATGTGGTGACCCCCTCCCCCCAGTACTACTTCATAACTGTAATTCTGCTACTGCTGTGAGTTATAATTCAAATATTGGTGTTTTCTGATGTTCTTAGACAAATCCTGTGAAAGTTTTGTTCAACCCCCCAAAGGGGAGGCATGACCCCTAGGTTGAGAACCACTCTGTTAGTGTGAAGAAAATATGTTTAGTGGGGCTATGGGGATGGCTCAGTGGTGAAGCGCACCTGCTACTCTTCCAGAGGACCTGAGTTTGATTCACAGCACCCACACTGGGCAGCTCACAAGTGCCTGTATATAACTCCAGCTCCAGGGGATCAATGTCCCTTTTCAGCCTCTGTAGGCACCAGCACATATACATATAAATACGCAAATAACAAAATTCATGTTTAAGGATATAGTTGTTTCATCTGATCAAATGACACAATCTCTAGAACCCCACACAGTATTTACTGGGGATGGGGGTTGATTTGGGATGTTCAGTGAATTAAATCATGAAAGCATGCGTGTGTGGTGGGCAAGAGTGGTCAGGTCTGATATATGACTCCTGCAGGATCATACATGGCTCAGAGAGACTTTGGTATCATGCAAACTAATAATATTCTAGTTAACCATCTGAAGGGGCAAGGAAAAGGTACTAGGGTGTATGGAATAATTTCAGGAAATTCCGTTCCTCAAGGGACTGGGTGATTTCTTGGGAAGGAAGGACAGAAACCAAGTCATGAGTGCCCTTGCTATCAGTTATTGGTTAACCCAATAGTGTGTGTCTTCAGCGAGTTTTCTTCCTTCTCTTGACAGCTGTCCCCACACTGGACCTTAGGAAGTTATAGGAAAAGTGACTAGTGGGAGCAGATGGCTGTTGACAGGTTGCCTGACAAAGCCTTGAGTCCTGAGGAAACATGACTGGACAGCATTTGGATGCACGAGAGCCCAGAGGCCACTTCAGAATCACTGAGTCACACAGGAAGTCATCACAGAGGTTAACAACATACCATTCAAATCAGATAGTTGTGATTCGACTCCTAACTCCTGAGAGCCTGGCTGTTGGCGTTCAGAAGTGTTTAACTTTCCACAACCCATAGCCCCATGGCCTGTAAACTGGAAAGAGTTCATCATACTAATCATTAAATCGTTTAAACATTAGATGATACAATGTGTCTGAAAATATAGAGTGAAATGGTCAATAATAGTAGCTATCTATTAATAATTGCTATTTTAAAAGGGTAGTCTATTTTCCCCTCTTAAACATCTCTAGGAGTCTATGAAAAGTTTTCATTAAGAAAAATCAAAACAGGCAGAAAAGCACAGCTCTGTTTTGCAGAGGCCAGCTGGGGAGCCATTTACTCTCCTGGATTGTGGGGTTTGGGGTTCCTTACATCTTCCATTTGTGTTGGTTGTACCTTCATTTCGATAATCCTGCCTCAAAGGATTCCAGCTAGCTAGTGAGGCGAGTTATTTCTTTCCTGGAACCACACGGGTCCCTCCAAACAGAGCCTCTGCTCTTCCTCCGTTTGACTTCTTAAAATAGTTTCTGAAGAATTTAACCACAACCGAATCAAAACTAACCAGCCTGTAATTTCCTGGTCTGTCCCATGGCCTTTCCTTTAAAACAAAAACACACGTGAAAAATGGCATATTGATGGCTGATTTCCAGCTCTTTGGGGTTTTGACTGGAGGAAGCTGGGGAATGTCTCTGGGACCTTCTCTTATTTCTCTTGGTTTCTCTTTGGGAGGAGGCTTGTGTGGGGCTTCATTACTCTGCATTATCAAAATTAGGTTGTTTTAAGCTTTTTAGTGAAAATTTTGCTGGATATGATCAGTCCATAGTTCTTAATATCTGCCTTTCCCCATCCTGGTGTATATGAAAATTAGGCAACATAGCACACAGCACAGCTATAAACAGAAAGAGTCTTTCTTTTATAGAAAAGCATTTGCTATAAAATTCTAAGAAAATGCGAACAGACTGATTTCATCCATGAAAATCACAATTACAGTGTATGTGGATCTTTTTAGAAAGCCTTTGCAAATAGTTTGATTTC
The DNA here is from genome assembly GCA_033318265.1 of Phyllotis vaccarum. Lineage (NCBI taxonomy): Eukaryota > Metazoa > Chordata > Mammalia > Rodentia > Cricetidae > Phyllotis > Phyllotis vaccarum. The sequence goes on along the minus strand of JARWLC010000007.1, from coordinate 113,707,163 downwards.
AGTTCTGAAGGATGGAAGGCTTTACATCGGTCAGCAATATTAAAGGTCAATGATTTTTTTTTTTTTTGTAATGTAGGCATAGCCATTTTCAACCTTCTTGAACATTAAATATTTTCTTTTAGTTTTTTCAGTCTAACAGATATAATGCACATTAAGTGATTATAATTAACATACAACACAATTTAGAGTAATTAGAAGCCACAGTGAGTAAAAATAGAAATCCATGTAATAGCTTAATCCAAGTGTTTCAGTACAAAACCCAAGATATTTATTTTAAAACCATACTGAATATTATAAGAGTCTTGCATTTCGTTCACTGAGTCCACAAATGTTTCTTTGAGTGAATGTTTGCTAATTGATGAATTAATGATGGGTGATTGATTATAGGACTGAAACTGCACAGTGATCACTGAGATACTGGTATAAAGAAGGTTCATTTCTGAGCAAACACTCCTATTCAAGTTTTGTGACACAATAAAGTCTAATTTTCTATTATAATGCATAATAATCATATTCAGAAGTTCTAAAGTGTTAGAAATGTGTATATAATAGAGCATGCTTCTGATCTACACCATCATCCATATCTATATTGATGTACCTGATGACTCCCAACAGATCAATATTTTCAAACAAGTTTAATTTATTTACAGTTAGGAGCTGCCACAGGTATCCTAGGAATCCACATGCTAAAGGCTTCACATTTTTTTCTTCCAAGTACTTTTTTTTTTTTTTTTTTTTTTTTACAATTTTCTTGATATTAATAACCTAGCAAGTTTCCTTTCAAAGCAGAAAGCAAAAGCAATGGCCAGAATCCAAATGCAGTACGTTCTTCAGTTTAACTGAGTCTAAAGTATCTTTATTCTATCTGGTACTTGAAAGTATAATTTACTCTTTACTTTTAAGGAAAACTTTGATTGAAGAAATAGGAACAAATACATAGCGACACATCACATCTGTTTCATGGGGCACAAAGACGAGAGAGGCATCTAACTCCGTTAGTTCTCTCAGTCTCCGCCCTCGCCTTAACATTTTTTGTAATTACAGCTATGGATTTTTTTTTTTGAAAGCATTCATTTTTTAGAAAGTTCATTTCCAAAAATCAAGCACAGAAGATATAAAACATTCTTGGGGTTGTACAGATGTAAGCAATATACGAGAACTAGCAAATGAAAGCAAGTATCTCTGTAGACTTAATGGCAAGGTTGAAAAGGCTGAAGACTGACCCTGTAAAAGCCAGGCCTTCTCCCGGGTTCGAGAGAGGAAGAAAATCCTCTTCCCCGTTGTGAACACAATTCCATTAGCTGTATAGCAGACTGTATGTTGTACATATTTATTTTGCTTTTTGCCAGAGTTTTGACTGACAAGCATTAACCTCAATCGTTTCAACTAACCTCTGGGGCAGTGTTGCTGACTTATGCATAGATTACCTCACCCCGTAAACAACTCCTTTCATTTCATATTTATGAGGAGGATGTTCATAGGATCAATCTATTCCAATTAGGTTCATCAATTTATCTAGCACCTACTCAAACAGTTTCAATGTAGACCAAGGGACTCATGCTCTGGGAACAGCTGATGATGAGGACATTAAATTAGATTACGTAATTGTTGGTTCATATCTGCTCAGAACTCTCTTGTTGCTTCTCGCATTTTTTCTTCAATGTCTAAAGTTCAAGCCACAGTTTACTAGACACTCAGATTGTCAACAAGCAAGTCAGAGCTCTTTCCATAGCTCCAGAATCTCCTAATTGTGTTAATATAGTTTATAATTCAGAGAAATACTGAACAAGAGAATGATGTAAGCATATTTTATGTCATTTCATGCATTACAAAAATTCTAAGGTGTCTAGGATATTCTACTTCGGTTTGAAGATTGCTTACTGAAATCTGAAAATAGTGTAGTAAACAATTTCTGAATTATAGTGGGTGAGAAACACGTAGAGTGGTGCTCATGGGCATTTAAACTAAAAACAAGAGATTACTATAGCTTCACATTGTCTAAATTTTATTTTGCTAACCCTTAACCTTTCTGGGCATTTCTTAAGGCATAAACTCTGATCAGTGATGGAAAGAGCTTGACTAAATGGAAAAATTGTGTAACCAACATTTATGTAAATAGAACTTTCCTGGGTACAGAGTATGCCACTATGCCACCCTAATAAGATGCTATATGGGCTTCTCTCAGGAAAGCACAGAGCCCTATATTGCAAGTACAAAATGATGTTGTCATCATCATTATCACCACCATCATCATCACCATTATCTTCATCATCTCGATGACCACCACATGATCCAGTCGGGAGTACAATCAAATAAGAAACATAGTCTAAAGAATTTTCAAGGGTAAGGAAGGCATAATGGGACTCTATTCACCTTTTCTTTCCTTCCCATTATTTGGGTTTGTCCTTTCTACTTATGGGTACAAAGGACTCACACTCCAACCCATTGTGCACACACACGCACACGCGCGCGCACACACACACGCGCACACACACACACGTAGGAGCATTTGGCATCACAAAAATATTTCAGCATTTCTCATTTCAAGTAATGATCATAACAAATGGCTCTGAATTGGGCATCACTTCCTGAAAGCTTTTAAAAAAAGTTTTCAGATGCAAATATGAGTTAAAAAAGCATGCTGGTTGATTTCCATAGGCAAATTAAATGAAAAGTTTCCATATGTAAAAAAAACCGATCAAATAGAGGGTCTGGAAACAAGAATGGCGGATTGCCTACTGAAACGGTCACTTCGCTATGAAAGTACGCTGCTACCTATCATTCTAATCAACACTCCAAGTGAGTACCAACTTAATGTTTAATATTTAGACAATAATTTAAATACTTAGATCCCGACTTGAAGATTCCTCCCTCTCGTTTTCATATTTACTCGTGACTCACTTTCTTTCCTGGGTGCCATTCTCGCTACAATATTATAAGGATTCTAAGACCACCTTGATACGTGACCTGGATATTGCCATTATCACAAAGAGAAGACTATTTTAATTATTTATCACAATTCTTCAAACATATCTGTGAGAAGCTCCTTCCCTAGGAAGCACAGGTGACTTTGAGGTTTCCAGGTCGCAGGCTATAGTGGCTTAGTAGGTCTTTAACTGCTGCGTGTTACCCAGCACTTGCTGAGCCCTAGGGACCCATGTGCATACAGTACCTTCTTTTCATTCTCCCGTCTCTGCTGGTCCTTCAATTTAACTTGGAGAAGTTGAAATTTCAAGAGTTTCCCTATCAATGGCAAGGTAAGTTTCTCTCCACTATCCATAATTGTTCTTGCTGCCAGCAACACCTGTAAAAAAAAACCACAATTATTAGGAGAGGTGACATTTAACAATATTTGATATAGTCTGTCAGTGATCAGTGGATGACATGGTGCTTTATGTTTTGTGGTATCTGTCATAATGCAAAGATAGGTCATTACTGGACAAATACATACACAGGAAATATGTCCAGTGCCATTGAGACTGGGCCATTTTATTATCAGCTTTGTCTCCTGCAAGGCAGTGAGCACCTGGTACAGCGGTGTCAGACTCCCAGCACTGTGCTAAGGTGACTCAGGGAGGGTACCATCTAGAATGATTGACAGGTCACTTTCATGCTACAGAAAGTCTGTTGTTGTTTGGGATAACCAGTAGTCGAAACTGTCAGACTTTGACTTATTAGGACATTATAATGGAATCGAGTTTTATAATAGTGGAAACGACTATGTTGGCAGTCTCTTATTTCTTGGTGACCAAATCCAAGTGAAAGATAAAAACTGCTTGACACGGGGCACCATGCGAACGTTGCACCCCCCCTGCACTCCCCTGTTGGTATGTGGACTAATTGGGGTGAAATGAGGTTATTGAGTTTTCTTTGGGTGACGACAGGCACTGGGAACATACAGCTGTATTGTCCAGATGTGTGGCACTGACAGCCTATTTTATGGCTGTGTTTTTTACAGCTTGTTTCCCCTAAATTTCACACAACTTTCTAACATCTGGGCCCTTTTCCTTGGAGCCCTATAACCACTTTATTTACTGCAAAAAAAATAAAATCATGTAAAATATACCATAAAAATTGTTACGTGTTTCTCTTTATTCCCGTTGTCTCCCTAATAAAACCTGCTTCTGCCTGAAGGATTGTCACAGAAGCAATCTCGTTAAAGATTTTTCAACTTTTGTTTTAAAAGGAGCATCATATTTATTTATAACCTGGAGATGGATTAGGTGTTGCTAAAATGTTCTGACATGTGGCTTTTCTCCCCCACCCCTCGGAACAATCACTCCTCCGGTGCATATGGTGTCAATTTCAGGTTCTCCATCTCAGACAATGACCGTGTGCAATGCTTCTCTGGAGCTGCGTCTTGTCTGGGGCTCACACTAGCTTTTGGGTCAGGGTTTCATGTCCAGTCCAGCCTCTCTGACTTTCCCCTTTGCCAAGGGAAATAGCTTAAAGTAAGGGAGGTGCATATTTTGCTTCGAACTGGAGAAGGCCCTGTGGATCTTCATGTGCCAAAATGTGATTGTACTTTGAAGAGACTATACAGATTCCTGCTCTGCACTGAGAAGGAGAAACCGAGGAAGAGGAGTCTGTAAAGCTTCCCTCCTTAAAAACCAAAAAAGCAAATCAGAGACCCAAAAGCTGTGCGTGTGTGGGGGGAGGGGGCTCATGGGGTGAGAGATGAGTGCTCCCGGGGGAGCATGGTGCTTGCTTTTCATGGTAGGTTCTGTCCTGCTGGCACATATCACGGAAAGAGCATAATCGTTGTGGTTTTTAGGGATCAATAAAATGGACAGGAAACCTGGAGATTTTCTCCATTTAAAGATGACCAGAACCAAGATGTTCTGATATCCTTATGGAGACTAATGCCCAGGAACTCACTATGAAATCAAGCCGTGTGCCTGGGCCCAACCCCAAGGGTGAGGGTCAATGTTTGGTTTGAAATTTCATTTTTCAATAGCAACTGAATAGTGTGCTGACAATCAGGCTGCTTGGTGACAACCGATGCCCATTATTCAAATTTGGGGTTTTAAAAGCTCATAGCAGTCTGGCATGAACATTCCTGTGGAGTATGGAGAGCATGGCAGTGTTGAAGGGAGTCAGTGCTGGAGCATCTTTTCCCCTGTGATCTTCAAAGATGGGATTCTCACCTGTGCCAGGAAAGGTTTGGGTGAAGCCTGCCTAGTGTCATGGGAATGGATGGGATGCTTCTGGATGCTCCTAGCTGCTTGACTCCAAGAGTCCACGGACATTACCTCACTGGATTAAAATGTTCTAGAAGCATAACAGAAAGTTCCCAGAGAGCAGTATTTTGCAGGCCATAGAAGTTAATTTTCAAATCTCAAAACTGTAGCATGCTGAGCTTCAGGGAGAAAATAAAATGCCTATCATCAAAGGAGCAGTGATATCTTTTTCTTGTGGAGAGATGGGTGATGGGAAATGTCATGGGGGCCTGAGTGGCAGCGGGCACTCTATGGCTGCTGATGCGAAGTGGGTACAGTAGAGGGTGATGTAGCCCTGTAGAACAGAACATCTCCTTCTGGCTGCCCTAATGGTCCATATGGAAACCACTCAGTGCCAGACTTGCCTGCAGACAGCTAGGCCTGCAAGTGGCACCATCAGTGGTGGCAAAGCCTGGGCACACCTGTCTTCTGGGCTTTCTCTGAAGTGACATCAGACTAGATGTGGCTCTTTTGGATGTCCTTAGGATAATTAATGAAATCAAAGAAAAACAAGCCTATGTCAACTTAGAATTTGAGATTGAACCTGTGTGTGTGTGCGTGTGCATGTGCGTGTGCGTGTGTGTGTGTCTGTGTGTGTGTATGTGTGTACCACCTGAGGGAGAGGCAGCAAAAAAAAAAAAGTCTGTACACCCGAGTACCTGCCCACTTCTTTTCTCTCAGGCAGCCATTATTCAAAGATGTAGAGACGTAGAATCAGAAGCCAGGACTTGGTTTTCAAATGAAAACAAATTCCCAGCAGACCGTTGTTTGAAGGATGCCTCTTAGGGAATTAAAAACTGAAAGGGAGATTTGAGAGAGGGCCTTTCTTTTTATAGACCACATTGGAAAGGCTCAATTTCCCCGCTTCTTGTGCTAGTTAAGGGAGAGAATCAACCTTCCACTTACTCTAAAGGTTGCTTGTCTGGGAGTTGAGGTCAATCTGTATACACACATCTGGGTATGTGTGTCTCTGTGTGTGCACTTCAGTCTCTGTGCTACCTTTTCTCTCTCTGCATAGTTGATAGCAAGGTATCAAGGGCTATAAGTTTTTGGAGACTTGATGGAACATAGAAGCAGGAATCTGGCTGCAAGTAGACAAAGCTCTAGGTTTCTTAAACTGGTTAGAAAGGAAGTCAGATATGGGTTTGAACCTGGGTACTCATCGAGTCACTGAACCAAGCAAATGTGATTTGTCTGAGTCAGAAACCCAACATGAATCACAGAGGTCAATGGAGCTCATCAAAATGGTGAGAACTATGGTGGGGTGAGGCCCGAGAGTCCCAGGGAGCTCAGTAGATCAGGACTGCAGATGGAAGGACCTGGCCACATGAGACGGCCTTGGGTAGAGTGACTGAATATGACCCATTCTGAAAAAGGTCACTGTAGAAGAATGTCAAGCATTCTTGACAGTGGAGATGGGACATGCTTATTGTGTGAAGAGTGCTATGTCCTTTCTCTTAGGATGCTTTGTGAGCACACTAAGCAAGAACAGCATCTGCCCCAGCATCACTCACTGTGCACGAAGAAGACCCCATCATATTTGACATCTAATGATTTGACACAACAAATATAAAACAAAGAAGCTAAATCCTTCCCTTGTCTGGGAATCAGTCAGGCCCACCCACAGATACTAGTGCTCCCCACAACCTCTCCTCCTCTTTGTAGTATCTCTTCACATACTAAGCACAGGCAGATGCCTTCCCAGTGCTTAGAACTGGTTCCTACATTCCCATGGATGGATGGATGGATGGATGGGTGGATGGATGGATGGGTGGATGGATGGATGGGTGGATGGATGGATGAGTGAATGGATGGATGGGTGGATGGATGGATGAGTGAATGGATGGGTGGATGGATGGATGAGTGAATGTATGGGTGGATGGATGGATGGGTAGGTGGGTGGGTGGGTATAAAACCCTGAGGCTTTTGCCTGATTTCCTAGTGAGCTTACCAAAAGGGACAGTTTGTTCACAGCTTGACATGCAAACTTGATCTCAAGTGAGTGCTGAAGATGTGCATAGATTTTAGATCTGCATTTCTCCTGCCTGGAGCAGCATTTTAAGGCAAGTTGTGAAGGAAGCAACAACGAGAGAGAGGGAGGGGGAAGGAGGGAGGGTGGGAGGGAGAGAGAGAGAGGGTGAGGGAGAGAGAGAGATGGGGGGTAGAAGGCCAAGGGAAGCCATTTCTTTCAGAAGTGTTAAATAGCTATGGGTTCCTCTTGTAGAGGAAGATCCTACGGTTTGAGAGTTTTTCTTATGGGCTATGGAATTTTGCTCTAATTGTGGCAATTTACAAAGCATGATTTTATATTTAGCTCTCTTTCTTTGGATAGATGATTTAGAATTGGATAATCTAGCACACAAGATCAGAATCTCCAACTAGAAGTCAATGCTGCTCAGACTAGCACAGAGCTGAATGAACAGGCTTTAGGATACAGAGGATAATTTTTACTATCACCTTTTTGGGGCCATTTTCTCAGTGTATGATTTGTTCATTATCCATTCCCACGATTAAAATAACCCAACAGTAGAAGAGGCTGTGCAGTGAAAAGATAGTATTTTCCCAGCTTTTGAGCCAGACCTATTTCTAGAGATGACCACTCTTAACCAATCCAAAAATAATTTCCCACACATGCTCTCTATCTCTCTCCTCACATACAAACACACACAATCTTCATGTTTTGTACAGCCATGCTATTTATATGATTAAATGGTTTATGGTTTGTGTTTTTATGTAAAATCATCTGGAATAATTTGCTGTGCTGACATGCATTGTTCACGTGTGCACTTTTCTCATAGGTAGCAGTCTCCTCTTCTGTGTTTGGTCGTTTGATTAGGTGAACACGCAGGCCATTTTTTTTAATATTAAGTATCCATATATTCTTATTAGTAGCATTTTTTGTGTATACCAACATGTCAGGGGTGAGTCTGTTGTCCACCATCACCAAAATAGAGCATTCTTCAAATTTATATCTTTGTCTATATTGATAATGATAGTTTTATTTGGAAGTGAGTGTAATAATTAAAATGTTCTTTATCTGTACTGTAAGATATAGCTTCTGAATATGGAGTCTGTTGATTAGATAAATATTGCTGGAAGTCAAAGAAACTAAAAATTTTTATTTTATTTTTAGTTGGCTAAAATTAGCACGTAAGTATCCACATGTTTTAGTTAAGGTGAGTTTATGATGTGAAAACTGGTAAAAAGTTTATCTCATTTAAAATTATGCTTTGGGAACTTTTTATTTTACGCTCAGTGTGGTGGTTTCAAATAAAATAGTCCCTAAGGCAGTGGCACTATTGGGAAGTGTGGCCTTGTTGGAGGAAGTGTGTCACTGTGGGGGTGGGCTTTGAGGTCTCTCTTGCTCAAGCTTCCCTCAGTGCGACAATCAGTCAACTTCCTGTTGCCCTCAGGGTGTAGTACTCTCAGCTTCAGCACCATGTCTGCCTGCACACCGCCATGCTCCTCATCATGATGATAACGGACTGAACCTCTGACACTGTAAGTAAACTGCCTTCAATTAAGTGTTTTCTTCAAAACCAATGCCATGGTCATGGTATCTCCTCACAGCAATAAAACCCTAACTGAGACACTGAGAAAAGACAACCGTCCAGTCTCACACTCAGCAAACACCACCAGCGTAAGTAAAACCCACACAACTGTGACAGATACAGTGTATTTTCAGACTCACAATGTGCTGAAGGGGGCAGCATTGAAGCTCTGTGACAGCTGCACTGAGATCTTTGTTTCTGGACATTTAGGAAATCTAGTGCTGTATGAAGATAAACAGGGCTGGTATGAGGCAAAAAACAAAGGTTATCAGTTTACTTTTGATTTCTTTTTGTTGCCTTTCTCCCTTCTGATATGCTTTCTCTTTGCCTAGCATCTTTTGCATCCTAACACTTAGAAAAATGGAGATTTTACTTGGCAATTATCTTTGAATATAGTTTATAAATATGGGGGATTAGTTTTGTCTTGAGACTATGTGCTTCAGTACAGAATGTGGGAGAACCTTTGGAAGCAATGAATATTGGACGTGGCTGTGTAGGATTGAGGGCAGGTGGTGGCTCTTCTCTCAAACTTAAAGCCCTCCACACCCAAGGCTAGCAGTGAAAGTAAACCCAGACTCAACATTCGTGATTCTTAGAACACCTCTTTTGCTGCCTAATGTTGTTATAGCCAAGGAACAGGCCACGAAGGAGAGAAGTTCTAGATGAGATGTGGACACCCTTTTCTTGTGGTTAGAATGAGAAATGTCCCCTATGGGCAATGTGTTTGAACTCTTGGCTGACAGTGGATGGCACTGTTAGCAAAGGCTATAGAACCTGTAGGAAGTGGGGCCCGGCCAGAGGCCTGCATGACTGCCAGCAGGCTTCAGGCTTGCAGCTTCGCTCCACTTTCTGGTCTCTCTCTTTTTTCTATGTGTGGGTAACAAGTAACCAGCCAGCTTCCTGATCCTTCCACCATGCCCTTGGCCATCACACGCTTTCCCCACCATCATAAACTCTCCTTCCGGAATGACAAGTCAAAATAAACTTTTCCTTAAATAACTAACATCCTCTACCCAGGTGAGAGCAGCAGGGGCATAGGGGGGATGTGGGTAGATGCACATATGGATACAGCAGATACTGGAGAGAAAAGGGGAGAGAGTGTGCTGAGTTTAAGATACAGGATCTGGCTTTGCATGCATTCATGTGACCCAGGCAAGTGTGTAGTGACTCTTATTGGGCACACATACAGGTGCGATTACAAAATATGAGTGCACTGACCAAAATTTGGAGGTAATGAGGTTTCTAAAATATACACAATATTTGTGTATACATGTGTGTGTGTGTGTGTGTGTGTGTGTGTGTGTGTGTGTGTGTGTGTGTGTGTGTATTTTTAAAACTGGCATTTGTGCTATGGAAGAAGTTAAAAGAACAACAGCTGTACTTTCAATTGGTAGTTTAAAATGAATAGTGTGATGACCTATTGTGTTGATTTATATTGAGAAAACAAGATGTTAGTCTACCAGCTAAGCATGCACCAAATTAATTTTGTATCATTTATTCATTGTATGCTGCAACTCTTTTCCTTACTTCAAAGAGTATTAGGGAAATGTGACTAGTTATGTAAGCTGCCTTTATATCATATACTTATTATATATTTGTTAATAACATTTAAAAGTCAGTGGAATTATTTGCCCCAGTGTGTGTGTGTGTCTATGTGTGAAAAATGTCAATGTTTAGAGTCAAATGTTCTCTCCATGGTCTTGATTCTTTATACTTGATGAAAAGGATGCCAGAGCAGGTAACCAGCCAACAGTTGGAAAGGGCCACTTATATTGAGCTGTGCTTATATAATGGGGTTCTTTCTGGGAACCGCAGCATCTTTGGTGCCAGGAATGATCAGCCTATTGCTGAAGCCCTTTAAATTTGTACCTGCAGTGTGACCAGTGTGACTCAAAGGCACAAGTTAGGACACTGCAGTCTTCCTAACTATCACTAGGTGACTTTGAATAAGCTACTTAACCCCTTCAAGCTTCAGAGTTCAAATAAATAAATAAATAAATAAACAAACAAATAAATAAATAAATAAATAAATAAATAAATAAATAAATAAATAAATAAATAAAATCAATCAATCATCCCAAGCTTCTCATCAGTGACACTATTGACATTTTAAACCAGTAATACTTGTTGTAGAAGATTTTCCTGTGAATTATAGGATGCTTGCATCCATGGCATCTACATAGCTGTGACAGTCAATATCTCCAGAAACTGTCAAAACGGTATCTGGGGGTGGAGGGCTATGGATCACCCCCGATTGAAAAAGATCTACACAGATAGAGTGTGAGTAGAGCTTTTCTCATGTCGATATTGAGACTTAAATGAACCCTTATAAATACCAAGTGTGATGAAGGACACTCTCATGATGATTCCGGTAGGGGATGGGAACTCCAGAAATGCTTTTGGGAAAGAAGGGGACCAGGGAGCAGCTGGACGGGTGAGGCTTATTACCAGCCAGCTGGAGCCTGACTGCTCAGTTCATTCAAGCCTTGTCTAACTCCACTGGGAAAATTCCAGGTCCATTCTGAGAAAGGCGGAAAGAGAATGAGGAAGAATAGATGTGGTTACAGGGCAGTGGGTCGGGGACTTGAGAAGCAGGAACCTCGCTTTTCTTAGCAATGCCTATAACACAAGCTAGAGGCAGTCTCCGGCCAGTGCCCTCCAGGTCCAGAGCATCCTCTGGTCCCCTGTGCTCTCCTCTTCCGTCCCCACTGTGTCCACTGAGCGCCGACCGCATTTCGGGCTTTGCATTGCTGGTTCCTTCCTGTGTCTAACCTATCCAGGCCACATTCTTCAAGTAATGAATAATTTCCAATGAGGCGTAATTGGAAAAGCAGCTGGGAGGGTGAAGGCAGCAGTGGGAATGAGCAATAGAGACAGGAAAAAAAAATAGAAAGGGAAGACAACGTGAATGACTGAAACACATTTTCTCACTCCAAGAGGAGGAAGAGAAAATAATCGAGCAATATTAAATTGTCTATCCATAAATTCAAAGGTGACAGACAAGGTAGGTCTGTACAGACCACAATGTCTGCCCAACACAAATGGGTCGTTATGAACGTGGCCAGGCCATAGCCTGGTGAGAAGTTCATAATGATGATAAATATCCAGAGCAGGTGACTCCCAGATCATTTTCAGCTGTCCATAATTAAACTGGTATCCATCTCTCCACAGTGTCAGGACTGTGAAGTAATTCCAGTCATTGGACCCTTTACATCTGTGCTGAAATGAAATAATATTTGGCAGTAACCAGGAGTCATTGAAACTGAATAAACAATCCCCTTCAAGACTATAGAAAAGTTAGTAACTTAATAACGTTTGACAGGGATTAAGACCTCTTTGGGGCTGGGAGGAAGTTTCAGAAAGCAGCAATAACAAATATGTGGAAGGTAAAACAGACCCCCGCTTTAACAGACATGTATAATTTGAACTGTAATGAATCTCCCCAGAGAGATGCGTATTTTGAACATCTAGCAGATACGGTCCATGTCGGAGAGCACATGCCTCCTTGAGAACAGTTGTCGAGAGCTCTACTCCAATAGAAAGAAGGAAAGAGAAACACTTTCTGCTTATTAAGGAGTATTTTGTATCCATGTAAAGTGTATGATGGTAGAATCTGATACAATAGTGTACAGACTGGAGAGTCCAACACTTTTCTTTAGGTGTGTGTTTTCAATTCAGCACCTGCTTGGTATGATGCATATCTATTTAATATTTACTTGTTATCTCTATGTGTCTGTGTAACTGGGTGTTTATGTGTTCCTCATGCATTCAAGTGCCCACAGAGGTCAGAAGAAGGTGTTGGATCCCCTGGAATTGGGGTTATAGGCAGTTGTGAGCTGTTTGATATAGGTGATAGGTGCTGGAGTCTGAACCTGTACTCTCTGCTAGAGAAGTTTAGGTATGATTTCTTTTACTGTGATAAAGTAGCATGACCAAAGCCAACTTGGGGTTGAAAAAGGTTTGTTTCAGCTGACAAGTCTAAGATCACACTCCACCCTCACAGGAAGTCAAGGCAGGAACTCAAAGCAGGAGCCTGGAGGCAGGAACTGAAGCAGAAGCATTGGCTTTGCTCCTCATGGACCGCTCAACCTGCTTTCTTAACACAGCTCAGGACCAACTGCCTAGGGGTGGCAATGACCTCTGTGCCATCAGTCATTAATAAAGCAAATGCACAGATTAGCTGTCGGCAACCTGATGGAGGCATTTATCAATTGAGATTCTTCTTCCAACAAAGCTTTGGCTTGTATTGTTAACAAAACCAACCAAGACAAGGAGTAGTTGATTTTAATTGCTGACCCATCTTTCCAGCGTATGCGTGTGCACACACACACACACACACTCAAACACCCACACACACATGAATGAGAGAGAGAGAGAGAGAGAGAGAGAGAGAGAGAGAGAGAGAGAGAGAGAGAGAGAGAGAGAGAGCACATTGAGTTGAATCACAACAGAATGTCTTTTTAAAAAAAGAGTCTTACTGTATAGTCCAGGCTAGCCTCGGACTAGCACGCCTGGGGTCTGACTGAGACTGCCTTCCAAGACCTGTTTTTGGCTCCAGGTGGGCCCCATTGCTTTCCTTTCCTGGCACTTCTTCCCAGCCGCAGCTCCTTCTTGGTGTTCAGGCATCAGAGCCTTTGTTCTTCTTATCTCTGACCCCAACACACATCTGGATGTTCCTTTCCTAGATCACTACACAGCTCTGCCTTTTCCTCTGGATTCCAAGTGTTACCTTTACAACTTTGCCATCACTGCCAACTTTAATAAGTTAAACTTCCTACACTTCCCACTCTTGCTTCATTTTCTCCATATCCGTTATCTCTTCCACTAACAACCCTCAGTCACGTAGTAAGCCCAGGAAAGCATTGGCTTCTCTCCGTTATTCCTTTTCCATTGATAAAAATTCAAAGTTGTAAATGGTAGATGGTTAGTCAACAGTTTTTGAGCAAATCAAAAGAGACAGCCTTTGTATGCCTCCCCACTGGGCTTTTATAGTTGGCCTAGTGCTAATAGGAATTCTCTGGAGGGGAGCCTTGTCCTACAGCTGCGTTATCCTAATGGTGCAGTCCTGAACATGTTCCCTTTTTACTATCCAGCTGTCAATATGGAGATGCTTTTGGTAAGGGATTAACATGGTCCAACATTTAAGGATAAATCTGTCTTCAGTTGGACCTTTTCAGATCACCCAAGGCATTCCAAATACTGTGAATTTGGATACAAAAGAAGCTCTACACACAGTGGTAGCCATCACTAGAGTCTGGACTGGAATCGTCATTTTTAACGGATCCTCTAGATGACAGTGATTATCACTATTCAATATCAGCTGGCAAAAAGAGCTAAGAAGATAGAAATGTAGAGTCTTACACCAAAGAGCATACCACCCTTCTCACAGTCTCTTCTAAGATCCAGAGATTGCTGTCTCTGGTCCCACTGATACAGGCCTCAATTTATATTTCTCTCCTGCTTCTGAAATTTTAGTAATTCTGAGCATCTTCTCCTATTGAAATACACCGTGAGCTTGCAAAGGACCTGTATATTCCTTTTGTATCTCTCATAGCACCTGAAATCTGTTTTGAAATTACTTAAAGCAAATATTTCCCATCCCAAATTCCAACAGTTGGTGGGGCCATTCCATTATCTCAGAGTCTGAGAACAAAATCACACTCTAATAAATTCCATACTTATAAACATGGCCAACAAAAATTATAATTATATATCCAACTGTAGGATATTTTGCTTATCAAGTTGAGGATTAAAAACTTAGTGTTGAAGAGGGTGTGGTTAAATTGGAACTGTTAGAAAGAATGCAAATTGGCTCAAATTGCCTCTGATGCATTTGGACAGTTTGTGTCAAGAACTTTGAGAAGATTTGTTGACTTTAACCCAGTATTTCCAGTTCACGAAGATTCTCATAAGGAAAACATTATAAGTATTGGTAAACAGTATAAATTTAGCAGGAATGAGAGAAGTTAAATACATTATGAATAGAAATATACTTCCTGCCACACACCCTTAAAACGGATTTAGACAGATAATAGCATCATAATGTGTGGAAAGAATATAAAACATATAATTTACATTTTGTAAAAAGAGAAAATGGGTCTCCAAGTGATAGACTATTCCACAGATATATCTAAGTATCTCTCAGTATGTGGTCTATGGTTTTTATATATTTCTCAGATTGTCTATAATTTCTATAACTAAAATATATTGCTATTATATTAAGATAGTTTACAATTTACACATGCAAACTAAATCCCACACAGCATTTAACTGCTGTTGATGCTGACACCTTTCTAACCTTCCACAGAATTCCTGCATCTCAATCCAATGCTGGCCCTTCCCTGCTCCCAGCTCCTCTGTGCTTCTCAGGCCTAAACTGTGAGCTGCATAGTGATTGGTGCGGTGCGGCATAGCAGAGCTCCCTTGTAACCCAGGCCAGGATCCTTTCACTTGCCTTTCTTGCTAGGAAACCCCACTGTTTGGAAACCTTACTTGTTCTGTCTGCTTGATTGCTAACAACTTCTCCCTGTTATTTCTTCATAAGTTGTCATTCTGTTTTCAAGACATTTATTTAAACCCTTTCTGTCAAAATGTAAAGACTGTGTACTCACTGTCACTTATAACTTTTTGGTTATCATAGGGCAATAAGGTCACTCATTTCTGTCTATTTTTCATTAGATTAAAAGGAACTCAAAGGCTATAATTTGTGATCAACACATAGTAACCAACAAAATAAGCAACCAATAAAACACATGCTGAATAAAAGAAGTAACATAAACATCTCACTGAGATTTTCAGCAAGCTCTTGCTCTTGTAAAGGGCAGGATATGCTAAGGGCAGCCGACATGTGGACACCTCTGCTTTCCTAGGTCAGCCTTGCAGCTGTGCTACTTTACTGGGTCAGCAAGTGAATGCAGCTGGAAGTGTTCCCTCTTAGAGCTCCAAGGATCCAAGGTCCAGATGCTACAGTTACTCTTTATGTTTCTGCCTCTTCTCTCATCCTCGGTATCTCCCTGCCCTCAATTCTGAAGCTTTTCTGTTCAGTTAAAGCTTCCCCATTTCCCTGAGCAAGACGTTGAAGGCTTGGTGATAGTAATGTTAAAACTGACTGAAGGGTTTAAACCGCACACAAGTCCTGTTATGTCTTGAACCGAAAGTGGGTACACTTGTGTATACATCTTTGTCTGATGAGGTGGAATCTACAGTTCACAAATTTTCAGGCTGGAGACATGATGTCTACACACACTGGGTATTGGGACACAGTTTCCTTTCGCAATGACTTCCATTTTGTTCATACATATCCATTACTGACCATTTGTGATTGTAGCTGTAAGTTCGGAGAATCGAACAGTACTTATGGATAAACGCTTTCTAGCAAATTCTGTGCAGCTTGTGATTATAATTGTTATAGTATTAAACAATTATTGTGTTGAAAAGAAGAAAAAAATGTGGCTCCTTACAGTTTTCATCTGCTTTATGACAGTGGCACCAGGTTTGCTTCATAGGTGACTATTGGGACCAAAATTTCAAGTGTGTGAGAAAGTAATCTGTAGTTTAGGTGGAAAAAAAATCTTTCAGATGTTGTTATCATTACTGTGTTCTTGATGACCCCATTCAAGATCACTGAGTGTTTGATCCGGAGGAGACTGAGTGGATGAACATGGGAGGTGAGGAGTTGAGGTTTAGCACGCTCCCACAGGGCTCTGCTGACACTGCTCTGCTCCTGTTGGCTTGCTGCGGTACCTTAACCCTTGGTCTTGCTAAATCTTTTCACACCACCTAGACATATGCATGTCCCCTCGAGACCCAGATTTCTTCTGGACCCATAAATACATGCTGAGAATGTAGCAGATACAACGGACTAACATTCCAAACCTGCAGATTCATTTCATTTAAACTAGGGTTTTATGGACAGTGTGCCTGAACACAACAGGCGGGTGTGGGGGCTATTTTTGGACAGGCAGAATTTCCAGCACCTCTTAAATCACATCACACAATGATTGCCTCTCCGCCTACATGCAGGGCGGGCCTGCATTCATAAAATGGGACACTGGCCCAGGGCAAGACGGAGTCTCTTTTCTGAATTTGATGACTAATACTCATTGCAGCTTTTGGGAAAGGAAAACACTATATGCAAAACCTCAGCAATACATTTCCTTCTGTTTTCTCCAAAGAAAGGGGGAAATGCGTGTGTGTGTGTGTGTGTGTGTGTGTGTGTGTGTGTGTGTGTGTGTGTGTGCGCGCGCGTGTGCGTGTGCACGCGCGCGTGTGGAATCCTGAAGTTAGCCACCATAGGAAGCCCCTGACAGTGCTCTGTGATGGTTTTGCATGGGAAATTGAAACAAGTTGGCAAGAAGAAGAATTCTTTCTGCATAATTCAAAGCAGACATTTTACTGGAGGAAAAGCAAATCAGAAATTTGCTGTCGGCCTCTGAAATTTTATTAGTTACAAAAGGTAATATATTAGTCCCTTGCATCAAATCCAGATAGAGTGTTCCTTTCTCCCCCCCCCCTCCCCGACATTCTAAGATGAACTTGTGACGGTGTCACACACTATTGTCCCTGACCTGCTTTTCTGTGGATCTAGCGAAGGTGTGAAGAATAAAAATGAGACTTTGAAATGGCTGAACAAAGTACATGTTCCTGATAAAAGTATTACTCTAACGATGGTATCTGGAGAGTGATGTGTAATCCAAGTGAATGCTGCATGGCTACTTCATCTATTCAGGGCTAAGTTGAGCAACGAGAGTAGGTAGTGATGTGCTTGTATGGACGGTGCAGCACGGAGCCTTGTGGGTACTGCAGGCTTCCTGTTTGCCTAGCTCACTGTAAGGGTCTGATAACTCCCGGGTGGTGGTGGTACCAGCCTTTAAATCCCAGCACTTGCAAGGCAGAGGCAGGCTAATCTCTGAGCTTGAGACCAGCTTGATATTTACACAGTAAGTTCCAGGACAGCCAGGGCTATACAGAACAACCCTGTCTTGAAAAACTGAAAAAGAGAGAAAAGGGCTTTGATAATTTCCAAACAGCAAGTAAGTAAGAAGTTGAAATGCAAATTTTAACAAAAGGGCCTATGGAACTATTTCAGTTCTTATGTGTAAGATTTTTATAGGATTGTTTCCCATGTTTCAAGAGGTTAAATTTACATATATATATGCATATATATGTTTGACATAAAAACAATATTCTAGTTCTCTTACATTACAATGCTACAAATAAGGTTTGAGTGTATTTTCTAAAATTTATTCTATCTATATGTAGTAAGTGTTTCCCCTTGTGTACCAAGTTCGTGTCTGGTGCTCGCAGAAGCCAGAAAAGAGCACGAGTCCCTTAGGACTGATGTTTTTTAGATGCGTATGAGCTAAGATGTGGGTGCTAAGAACTGAATATTGGTCCTCTGGAATAACAGCCCAGACACTCACCCACTGGGCCATTTCTCCAGCCCTTTGAGAATATTTTTATGGCCCTTTATTTGTTGTGAAATGGATGGATGAATTTAAGGATATAATTGTGTAAGATATATTCAGTGCCTCTAATATTTACAGTGTATTAAAAATATTTATTTTGTGCGTGTGTGTGTGTGTGTGTGTGTATAGGTATGCACCTGCACGCATGTCCACATGTGTGTTTTGATACATGTGTGGTGGTCAGAGGACAACTTTCAGAGTTTGTTCTGTCTTTCTACCATGTAGGTCCTGGGTACCAAACTCAGGTTGTCAGGATTGGTGACAAGCACATTTTACTTGCTGAGTCATCTCATGGGCCTAACAGTATTTTCCCAATAAATACAAATAAATCTTTATCTAATAGGCAATTCTTCCAGCTTGTATCCATGTTTGGTTTGGCACTTCTTCCTTTTCTAGTAACCGAAGTTGGGGTGAAGGGTGAGGATTGGGGGACTGGAGGCCACACTGCACATGCAAAGAAGCATGAAAATTGCTATCACAGTACAGTTACAGCTGCGCATTCTCTCTCTCCAAGGAAACAAGCCTGTCTGTATCTGCGCTGCATCTTTGACTGTTTTGGTATGTGTTCTGCCCCTCTTGTTCCATTATCCACTGTCTGGGGACCATTACCCTTTTGGCTGAAAGTTGTGAACGGTAATGAGGTCGGGCCACAAGACTCAATGAAGAACAGACTCAATTAGAACCAGGGTTAAAACACAAAACTTACATACCAGACTCCCTACAAAGTATTAAAATGTTATGGAATGACAGAAAACAAGTGCACCGTTTACACAGTTATTAAGTATGAGCTGAGGAGGGCGGAGACCATTACTACCCCAGTCCTGTTTCTGTTCCCGAGAACGTGATAGGAAGTCTGTATGTGTGCTGCTTGAGGAGTGTGCCAGATGAATGAACACCTCCTACATCTCCGGTCCACACTTAGGCAAAACTGGGAGAGGAGACTCACAAGAGTGATACAGAAGAGGCCCCAGGACTCTAGGGCAGGGCCCTTATGGTGTTGTTCACCTAGATCTATAGTAGACATTTTCACTGCACCCCAAAACGGTCCATACACTGCACCTGCAAAACTGGGCTGTCGCCCTCAGTTACGAAACCGCTACTTCACTGTACATCACCAATAAATGGTTGCTTCGTGGTTGCTAACAATAAGCTTCATTAGTTTTACTTAAAATGTTAATTCTTACTGACAATGATACTCCCACCACACCTGGCTCACCCTAGACGTACAGGAGGCCAGAAAAGGAAGGAGACACTGGAAAACGATGAGCTTCCTATTTATTTTTTTGACTTCTCTTGTTAGTGGTCTCTAAGACATATCCGACTTAACGTATTCTAAACCATGTTTTCAGCCATTCCCCGGCTTTAGCCTCCCTTTAAAGTCCTGTGTAGCATGAAGTTTGTGTCTCAGTTTCTTGAGGCAGAACCACAGGAGTCACGCCTGCTGATTTCTCCTTCATCGCTTACATCCAGTCAGCAGCCGCCTGTCTTCCAAGTTGGCTTCCTACATACCTCCTGAACCTACATGCTCTGTCTTTACTGGCCTCTACAGGCCACCCCAGGTCTCTGTTTGCCTCCTGCCTCCTTCCAAGGTCTCTTCACTCAACAAACAGAAAATGCTTTTTAAAACATCTACTTTTCAAAGTTTTAATACTTTTTCCTTTTTTTTTTTTTTTTTTTTTTTTTTTTTGGTCAAGTAAAGATGCAAAATTCATCCATAAGATGGTTCTCCCTGAAGTTCCAGCCTCTCCCACATCCTCTCTCCTCATTATGGGAGCAGTGTCTCTCCTTCATGTCTCTAACAGCTTTCTGTTCCTGTGGCAGTGTTTGAAGGTGGTGTTCCCTGTGCCAGCATGCTTCTTCTGGTGTCTGCCATCTGTTCTTCTTTCTGTTGTGGTCTGGTTATGGCTGACTCAACAAAGACTCACATGCCACATGCTGGAAGCACTGTCCCAGTGTGGCAATACTGAGAGGAAAAGGAATCTTTTAAGATACTGGTTGTAGTGGGAAATGCTGTCTGTAAGCCAGAATACAGCTACTTCTTCACAGCAGTTATTTCTCGCTTTCCAGGGAAGTCTCTCAGATGCAGGTTGCTACAGAAGAACCCATCCTTCCTTTGGAGGAACTGCTCTCTCCTGCTCCCTTACTAACATCACACACATGCCTCTCTGTTTTTTGGCCACACTCTGCTGTAGTGTGACTGCCTTCATCAGGAAAATGTCGGTATCACATTGATTATATGTGCTAGTCACCAGAATAATGAGCCAAAGGAATCTCCCTGTATCACAAAGTATCCAGACTCAGATACTTCATCACAGCCACACCACCACGTCTAGGATTGTCTCCAAACTCTCCTTCACCAACAGTATTTTCCCCGTTAATTACCTCCAACTTAAAACAGTTAGTTTAATTACTTTGACACATAATTGTACACATCTGTTTTGTTTGCTTGTTGGTTTTTGCTTAATGCCTGCAGTTCTTGCTAAGGTAAAATATAATAAATTCTTGAGGGCAGGACATTATATCTTTTTTATTCACTAACAAATATTCAAGCAACGAATTGGTTCTTAATAGACCATCACATATTTGTGGAGTGCATGGAAAGTTAAACATTTTAATGACAGGTCTGATTGCGTGCTTTGGCCAAAGCTGTGTACCACCTGCACTACCAACCTGTTACCTTTGTTTAAGTCAAGTGTAAATCGTGTCTTAAAAAATAATGTAGCCGTAGTCCAAGCTACAAAATTGAAAAATTGCAAGTTGGTAGTCTTATTTTATTTATTTAACACTGTATGTATGTATACATGTATGTACAGATGTGTGTACTCATGCACATATGTAGAGGCCAGAAGAGAATGTCAGGTGTCTTGTCCTATAAGCCTGCACCTTATTCCCCTAGACAGAGTCTCTAACTGAACCTGGAGCTAAGCTGCCTCCAACAATCCTGCTGTCTCTTCCCTTCCATAGTTCTGGGGTTATAGGTGCACATGTAGCCATGCTTGGCTTTTTACACGGAGGCTGGGGATTTGAACTCAAGTCCTCATTCTTCTGCAGCAAGTGCTCTTATCATGGAGCCCATTCTGATGTTTAATTTTATGTCTGATTAATGTTGAAATGATAAATATTTAATGAATCAAAAACATATTAGCCTCCCAAACCCAAAATGATCTTTTTAGAGTGAATGATTAAATAGAAACTTTTTGAATAAATGTGACCCTCTGGATGCTGGGTATAGAGCAAGCCCTGGGCTATTGGGAAAGATGTTGGGTGTTTTCATTGGTGGCTGAGTGAATAATTACATTTCCTGGGTTTTCACTTCTCCATTCACACAATGTTCACAATGTGACAGAAAATGTGTCTGTTCAGACCTGAGGAGGCCAAAGATGATGCTTATGTAATATCCTGTCCACCCATATTTATACCTTATGTGGCATAATAAGGAAGATTGCATATTAGTATTCATTTTAGCAGTGAAGATTGGAATAATGGAATAGGAAGAATGGCCTTTGGCAGTTAACTTTCCTTCATCCTTCTCTTCCAGCATCAGTGGCTAGCCTACCTCTCAGTACTCACATTCAACTTTGTGGAAAGCTTGTTAATAATTTACACACATACTAGTGTTCATAGCATCACTAAATACAATGGCCTAGAGGCAGAAACAACCTAAATGCCCATCAATGGCTAAATGGACAACCAAGTGTGGAATAAACGTATCCTGGGATAATTTCACCCTCAACAAGGAAGGACATTATTTTATACAATTAATATATAGTAATAAAAATAATTACAACAAATCTCTTAAAAAAATAAACAGTCAAGGACCTACTATGAACTAGGGCAGAAGACTGACAGATGTGAATGACTCCACTTCCACATGACTTCCCAAATTCATAGACATAGAAGGTAGTCCAATAGTTAGCCCCAGAGGGGCCTGGGCTGTGCTGAGTGGTGGTGCTATTTACTGATCAGAGAGTTTTTGCTCTATAAGAGGGAGATGCATTTCACAGCACTGAGTGTATATTTAACAGGACTGGGCTGTCAACTTAGTTATGGTTTGGATGAGACATTTTATGTTACGCATTTTACCTTATTTTTTTTTTTAAAACGCTCACAGCTAAATTTCTTGTACTTTTGGGCTCACAATACTACAAAATTCCAGCATCTTCTTTGATTTAGAGTAGAAATTGTTTTAGAAGTATTAATGATTTGCTAGTGTTCACAGACATTTATTCAGTGACAGGTAACAAGAATTTTCTATTCACTATCTTATTTAATTACTGCAACAGCCTTACAAGGTCAATATTCTTAGTTATGGATTTATAAAGAAAAACTCCAGGTCCAGGCTAAGGTGGTCTGGTAAATCACGGACACAAGACTGACCCCAGGTGGTCTGACTTCATCAGTACCTCTAGCCAGTGGATCTGTGTCACCAAGTAAGCTGTCTCCAATGGTTGAGCATTTCAGAGTCCTGGCCTTCCACACTTTCTACTGAGTCAGATGTGGATTGCAATCATACATAACCATACAAATCTTAACCACAGAAATTAAAGATCTCTGTTGCCTCAGACATTTTGGGCAAGAAGGACTCATCAAACTAGTTACCAAAATGCAGCTAAAATCATCATATAATTTTATCATAGTCATACTTCCTTGGTGTTTGCCTTGAGTCAAAGGAAAAATTATTAAAAAAAAAAGCCACTGGAAGATTTAAACTCTAATTCTAATTAGATTTAAACTCTAATTCTAATTAGTAGCATTCCCTGTATCTGTGGCATTGTTAATCCACAACTGCTTCCCGAATTTAAACTGTTTTCTGTCACACATGATACAAATAAAGGGATCAGGGTCTTTGGAGTCAATAAATTACTCTACCCGCGTGGCCGTTCATTTACCTTTGTTCTCCCCTGTAAGCATCCTGTGGTGGCCAAAGATGAGATTAGGAACTAGACAATACACACACAACTCAGGGTGGACAAAATGCTAAATAAATGCTAACTGATATCATCTCTATTAAAGAATGTGGATTATTCAGTCTTGTTCACTAGAGGCATAAAACAGTCTTCCTGACTTCTACAGCATCCATCAGATGGATGCTAGGGCTCTGGAGCACAGTGACCAGAGGACAACACGTGACCAGCCGAATGCTTCTCTTTCTTCTAGCTGATCCTCCACGGACATCCATGCCTTAGAAATATTGGCTGGATTTCTGTCTTGATTGCTTTCCAAATATCATGGCCAGCCATCCAGCCTCTGGGTGGAGTAGGATTCCTGCAGCTGAACTCCAAATTTCTTGGAGCTAACATGTGTACCTCCTGCCTCCAGACTAATGATTATCTGCCATGTGGGTGTGGTCAGTTGCCTGTGCCCTGGGGTAGAGGAGAGCTGGTCAGCAAAAGGGGATTTGTTGATACCTTTGCTTGAGTGGCCCTTTCCTTGGAAAATGGAGCTACAGGTTTCCCATCTGAGAGGCAAACATACTTGCGCCCCAGGAGGTCATCTCTAAAGCAATGGAGCCCTGACCTTCAAGAGCTCCCTGCCTTGCTCAGACCTGACTTTCTCTGTTGAGCTGCCCTGGCCTGCTTCAGAATCCAGGTCCCAAGTTGTTAACACATTCGACGCTTCTTTTTCTCAACTTGATAAAGTTCCCTTGGTTGCAATTCTTCATAACCTTCTGCTCTGTGATGCTTCCTAGCATGCTTTTTCTCTTCATCTTCTCCTCTTTGAGTGGATGACAGATCCAAGCCCAGATTTTGATGCAATAGCTCTTGGAGTGTTTTTTTATGGTCCCAAAGTGGTACTTCTTTGTTACAGCTCAATATTCTTCAATTTTGTTCCAAGTCTCATTATTTTACATTTACAAATATCAAGTTGGATTAATTGGTTCCAGCTCTCAAAATGTTTTCACCCAGCGGTTATTTTCTGCTATTTTCATAGTGGCTTTTGAGCCCTAGGCCTGGAGTCTGCATGAGGGCCGTGTTCTGCAGCTGTCCCTAGAAGGCTAATGTGGGACAGAAAAGATGCACAGATTCGGGACCCCACTGTATCCTGGGAAGGCTGTGCTGGCCACAATGGCTTTAAAGCATTTCAACAAGTTCCTAGGACATGACCTGCAGGCCAGGCTTGCCATAATCAAGCCGTATCTTGCTAAGCACCTTTCACTTTGGCTCCTGCAGCAGTTTTTAATTCTTTCCCTATAAGTAAAGTTAAACTAACTGGCCTGTAATTTCCTGGCATGTCCCTGAGCTCTATGAAATAACGGCATTAGCTTGGCTACTTTCCAGTTCTTCCAGAATGTTTTTGTTTTGCTTTAAAACTCAGGACTGAAAAGGCTGGGGAACGCTTCTCGCCTCCCCCTCTCTTTGTTTCTTCCGTGACATTCTCTTCCTTCTGGTTTCGGAACAGCTGTCATTTTAATAATACTAAATCTCTTATTTTTTTTTCACGTATTATTTGTTCCTATCTCTGACGAATGAGCTTTCTATTTTTCATTTTGACAAGAGCCATCCCCCTTCCAAAATAAAGGCTTACAATTTTATTGCATGAATTGCTAATTTGAAGCACTGTTTAAGAAATGACTTTCACACTAGAAATCTAAGACACAGCAGCCCACTGTACAACTATAACAAAATCTACACTCACGAACGACTCAAGGTAGTTTGTATGTTGGTACAAATTTAAATCTTAAATTGTTTTATATGTCCAAAACAACTTATACATTGATATAAAGTTAAATCTATAGCTGCTATATAAAATTTAATCTATAACTACTATATTTTACATATGCTTCTACCTCTGTTTAAAATATTTGCACATTATTGTCATGTCCACTATACAATTACTACCTCCATTTAACTATACTAGATATAATGTATGATTGCACTAGTTATGACATACGCACAAGATGTTTTATATACTTCTGTTTAGATAATTTATATATAATATATATATACATGTCTAAAATACTGTTACCATTTTACACAGCATATATACCTCTGGCTAATGTTTGATAGTCATACTAAAAGTCATTGTTCAGAGATTATACACTCTTTTATAGATAACCTAATTTTACAATATAAGCTTCAATCCTTAAGATGACAAAAACCACAGTCAACATTACTTAAGTTTGCCATGTCACAGTCATCCCAGATACAGGCTAAAATACCATAAATAGAAAAGAGTCTTCAACCATTTCATAGACCCAAGAAATGGCAATTAACATTTTGTTATTCAAAATTTGGCCATGAGAGACACGACGACTCCTGGTGTCACTGTTCCTTTCCTGAGATGGTGTTGAGCATCAAAGACACTCCTTTAGAGTTTGCTCTTTTGGCAGAGAATGGCCAGTTGGGTAAAAAAAAAAAACCACCCTTGCCTCAACTGCTAACGGTACACACACAATGTTCAATCCAAATAAACAAAATGACAGATAAAAACTAACAAAACTTGCCTAGACAAGATAAAACAATCCCTCCAAAAATGCCCTGCTTGTGAAAAGATCTGTCAGATATCATAGGCCTGTAGCTAAATGATGGATGCTCCAGCGACGCAGAAAACCATCGGTGATTGTCCAGGTAGCTGTGTCGCTGTCCTCTCCCAAATTTTGGAAGCTACTCTCATTTGCTTCCGATTTTCAGGTAATATATTTTCCTTCTCAGGTCTTGATGGGATTAAAAATAAATAGTTAAGGTTACTATCCTATCATCCCTTAACAAATCATTCAAGTGTTAGATTTTCACTATCCCAGATAAACAGTTTTAAAATAATTTATACACCCCACCATCTACCAATATTCTAAAAATGTATGATATACCTTATATGTGTTGGGTTTTAGTTGTAGTTTGACCATGCTTATGCTTGGCCTTTTCCTTCCCGAGACATTACCTTATAATAATTCCTATTATATATAGTCTTAGTTTAAAACCTTTTTTGTTAAGCAAAAGGAGGAGATGTGGTGGGATTCAGGTGTTAACTGTTAAGGTTGGGAGGCATGTCTCTAGAGTCCTGGGATCCTGAAGGGGATGTAGCTAGTCCTGTTAAAAAGGGGATGCTGGGATCTTGATCACCCCGTTTTGTTCCTGCTTTTTTGGAGATTGGATCAGCATCCATTGCCTGGATCATCCTATTACCAAAGAATTGTCCTAAGGTTTAACTTGTAATCATGAGTGTTTAAATACCCTCCAATAAATATTAATCCTATATTTAATATATTACAAGTAAGATTTAGTGCAATAATGGAGCTAATACACTCAATCAGAGCACACTAACCCAATCCACGAATGGTGTCTTTAAAATGGACAAAATAAGACCTGAAGATAGAACATCTGTATCTCTTATCTTCTTTTATATATTTATTTTTATTTATATATGTGCATGTGTGTGTGTCCCAAATGTGTACCACGTGACTGCAGAGGCCAGAAGAAGGCATCAGATCCCCTAGTGATAGAGTAGTTATGCGATGCTCAACACATGAGTGACATATGCTGGCAACTCAGGTCTTCTGGAAAGCATCAGGCAGTCCTAACCACTGAGCCATCTCTCTGGCCCTCCCACATTTTCTTAGACAGCATTTGACACACAATTTCCAAAACTAACACCAGTATCTCTTTCAAGTTATAACATAGAAAAAAACCCATATAAATACTTTCATTAAGAAGAAACCTTAATTGTGCCTTTAATTCCAGTACTTGGGAGGGAGATCTCTGTGAGTTTGAGGCCAGCCTTGTCTACAGAGCTAGTTCCAAGGCTCCACAGAGAAACTCTGTCTCAAAATAAAACAAACCAAAACAAACAAGAAAACAACAAAAAATGTAATTGTTAAAAAAATAAAAATTTTACTGATGAGGCAAATTAATATTAAGTTGTAGGCACATAATTGCAGTGTATCATACAGTCTTTAGAATTATCTGCCAAATAAGGCATAAAGCCCTTCTTTTTTTTTTAAGTAGACAATTTTGTTTTAGTGAATTTTTAACTTGTTGTTTTTGTGAAAATAAATAATAAATTAATTAATAATAAATCTAATAAATAAATAGATTTAAAAAACTAATAATAATAAATAAATTAATAATAAATCTAATAAATAAATAGATTTAAAAAACTAATAAATCTTTTCTAAGAAGACCTTAGATAATCATTCCAACTCAACGCCTTGTCCCTGGAAGGTCATGATGAGCTGGGCATGGGAGGTAGAGCATCAGGGTGGTGGGAACCTCAGATGGTGAAGACAGGAGACTGAGTTAAAAACACTGGAAGAAACCACTGCCCCACCCAGCTTTGTCTTTCTCAGTGTTCAGTTACTAAGTCAAGTCTGATATCTACACTTCTGTCATAAGATGCTCAGTTACCGTGTGTCAGATTTACATGTACAGGAACCTTTAGATTTCGGGCACACATAGACCTCTCTCCCTAAGACACGTTAGCTGTTTTGACTAACTGCTAACAGTTTCCTTTTAATTTATAGTCAGGACTTGGTATATTTACAAAAGAAAAAGTCATATTCTCTACATGGGTCATAAAGCATAGAAGCACACAAAAAGACCTGGACATGAACACTGAGCAAATGTGAGTTCAGTTGGAAACTGAAACATACACTTTCTCTGTATTAAATTCCTTTCTTATTCAATTTCCCTCCCTCCCCCATCCCTCCCTCCCTCTCCTTCCTTTTTATGTACATTGGTGTTTTGCCTGCAGTGTATCTGTGCACCATGAATGTGTGTGGTTCCATTGGAAGTGGAGCTATAGATAGCTGTGAGCCGGTGTATAGAGTACTGAGAATCAGACCCAGCTCCTTTAGAAGAGTAGTTGGTGATTTTAGCTGCTGAGCCATCTTCCCAATGCTTAAAATGCTTTCTTATAGATTCCATCTCCACAGTTTTAAAGTGCTACATCCTGGATTTATCCATTCCTATCTAGTCTTTATTGTATGTTGGAACTACAGCGTTAGTGCCCATTTTTTTTAAGACTTCTCCCACATTCGCACAGACCTCTCTAATTCCCATGGCTCTGTTTCATCTGCTTCCTTTCCCTAAGATACTCCTTTCTGTATCTGAATTTTGGGATCTATCTGAGACTAATAAGCGAGGGTTCACGGTAAAACGGGAAAACCTGAAGCTGTGTATTTACCTGTAGCACAATCTCAGCGATTTCAACTTCTAATTTCAAATATTTTAGTTAGTAGACTTCCTAATGAAATGGAGAAAGGGATCTTTCCTTTCAGATTGGAATGTGAGTTAATTTTTGTTGTTGTTCTCATAAAGATTAAAATGTCAAGTCCTTTATTCTTCCTCTCCAGATGACAGTCTCCCCAGAACTTCTCTGTCTCCTTCCCCATGCCCCCGCTAATGCTTCCCAGACACTTCCCTGTCCCCTAAGGACTCCACTATTTTCTTCACTGTGTATTTACTCTTTTAATAAGTATTTACTGAGTACTGACTGCAGGCTAGCCTATCTTCATATGTTTTCTTGTGTTTTTCTCTAGTCCCAAGGCTTGCCACGCTCCAGGTCTTCACAATATTCATATCACCCTCTCTCTGCAATGTACAGATGATGCGTGAACAGTAATGCAGATGCTAATATTTGGCAAAACCTACCAGTATATAATATCTCTCAATCTGCTTTCATGTATGTCCACATCCTTAAATAGTACTGGGTGTATAAATGCTGCGAAGTTTATCCCCATCCCCTTAGTGAGTGGTAATAACAATGAGTAGTAGCTAGCCCTCCTGAGATTATACAACATAGAGACTGTTTTCTTAACATTCCTACACGAGTGCTTGGAGGGGATCCTGGGAGAGCAAAACATGATTTTTCAAAACAAGAAGCTAAAGGAAGAAATGAATTGTCGCCCCGCTTCTGAGTAATGAACATTAGCAGAAATCTAAGCAGGCTTCCAAAAAACTACGGCTTATAGATAAAGATGATCATGCATACAGTACCATGGCTAGGAGAAGTTCTAAAGTTCCGGGGAAGTTACACAATTTCGGATGAGTTCTGTGTGTATACAATGTCAAACCATTTGAACGAAACCCTGAGCAAATCACTCAGGCGTGTGGGTTTTGCTAGCCCAGGCATTTCAAGACTCCATTGAAAAGATGTAAGGAGGCTCTGACATGATTTTGCTGCTCATGGATAAGCTTCACTGTAGTGGGGCCCCATTTTAACTGGCTGCTACTAGACAACCACAAGCTAAGAAACTAGGAAGCCAGACAGGTTAACTCTGTTTAAAGCAAGAAAGACTAGGCTTTGGCTTAAGGTCACCAGCAGACGTGAGTATGGTCAGTGTCTTTATGGTATTCTCCAGCCCTTAATCCAAAATGGAGATCTAAAAACAAAACTCATGAACTCCCCCAAGGTCAAGCTACTCGGTTACATACTATCGCTTTTCTCAGTGGCCAAGTTCCTAATTACACCCTAAAGAATTTGTGTGAAGAGGTTTTCTACTTGCTACAGACCCAGCAAGCAGAAAGAGACTCATGAGTGGGCTAGCCATGTTGTTCAAGAGTCCCGAAGCTCCAGAAAACTCTGGCTTCTGAGCCTCTTCCTTGGTCACCACCCCCTGCTCTCTTGCTGTTCCACACAGGTATGAATAATATCACTTTGATTCCCATTAAAGGAGGCATCAGGTGAGGGAGTCACCGAAGAGGCCCTCACTGGGGAGGGACTGAGATTGGAAATGCAAATGCAGCGCTCTCCTCCAGATGTGACCTGCCTTTGGCCAGTGCTGACCAGAAGCCCTGCACTGACTTTATGCTCTTTATTCTTCTCCTTCCAGTGATTGATGGTAATGAATTTCTGGTGCCTCCAAGGCCCATCTCTGTGGTGCTCCACCCTGTCTTCCTCTTTCCTTCTGGAACCATTCAGAAAAGCGAGTGTGGGAGGCTTATTGCCCAAATGCTCCAGTGGAAGAATGTGGGAGAGCCAGATGTGAGAGAGACCTCCCCTGAGTGAAGAATATGCAACCAAGAGTCGCCCAGCACATGTTGCAAAGGGACGGCTTTCTAACTAAACTCTGGATTTGTAGCATGGTGCTATCCCACATCCAAGTCAAAATGCCTGTCCAGATTAAACGTCAAAACAGCCCTGTTATCATCTCTGTGCTTTACTGAGTATCTTTGAAGAATAAAGAATCCTTTGGGGGCCTAATTGATCCCAGGCCTGATACTTGGACATAGATTTCCATGACCACTTCAGAAGAAAAAATTCCGCTATTTCAAATCCAGGTATCACATAATGTTTCAAATGGTGTGCACACATTCAGAACATCCCGAGAAATGATAGGAGGTATGTAATTTGGCTGTGCTAGCAGAGTGAGTGTGCCAAAACATCGAGAAAGGTATAGCAAGGATTAATGCCAAAACATTTGTAATACTGTCAACTATCAATAACTACAAGGAAACTGGCTCGGACAGTACCCAGGTCATACTACAGAGGTCACTACGGGATCACCCAAGACCTGGGACACATTAAAAACTTCATAGTCCCAACAAAATAAAGTGCAAACAAGTTTGTCTTTGAAAGCTCCTCAAATCTACATGTTTTAGGTCTTCATACCTATAAAAAATAGTGCCTAAAAACTGTAGGTGATATTGTAACTAGTCACTGGACTTTTATACCTCTTGCAAGCCCTAAGTCAGATATTAGTGGAGCAGGGTGAGAAGAAAGCCTTTCTCACTGAGTCTGAGTTGTAAGCCCTCTGCTAACAAAAGAATGTGCCACTAATCTGAAGAATAGCTCAAGTTCTACATTGATTAAAGTGAGATGTAAAATATGTACAAAATTTGCTAGCTGACGGAAAATCATTCCAGCTGTGGCTCTTTATTATATAAGAACCTCTGTCTTGGCTCCGGTTAATACCATCACACATTCAACAATTATCATGAAAAGGTACTGCCTAATATTTTGGTACTTAATTTTTCATGGTTTGTGCTTTTTAATTGGAAGCAATGATAGTGTAGATAATCTAGGTAAATTTATTCTAAAAGATGTGCATGTATGTGTCCACCAAAAGAAACAAACATACCCAATGGGTAGTGAAAATTTACTTTAAAAATATTGAGTTAAAAAAATTAAAAGCATCACACTGGATGCTTTTATTTCTAAATGATACAAAAAAATCTTTTTGACAGACACTGTCACTTACCTCATAGTATAAAGGTAAACTGCCACTTGTGGGTTTTTTCCCCTTTTTAGCTGAAGCAATTCCAGCAAGCGCTTGAATTTCGTTGATCTGTAAGACAGTTGAATTCACTTATCATGAATGAAGGAGTTATCCAGAGAACACACAGATCAGGGAAACTTTCAAATACCTCAGTGGTTTAAATTAAGCCATC
This sequence comes from Phyllotis vaccarum, assembly GCA_033318265.1. NCBI lineage: Eukaryota > Metazoa > Chordata > Mammalia > Rodentia > Cricetidae > Phyllotis > Phyllotis vaccarum. The sequence goes on along the minus strand of JARWLC010000007.1, from coordinate 113,675,601 downwards.
AGGTAACTTAGCAAGAAAGTGGCAGTCACCTTGCAGGAATGGTGTTTCTAACTCTAGGCAGGCTGCTGGTACCTGCAGAGGTGTGCATCCTGAAAAGACTGTCTCTATCGTCTCACAGCCCTCTGATTTGAGTCAGCTAGGATTCACAATCCACTTCCCTTTTCAATTGGTCATGTGCTTTCCTTTTTCTGTCTACCCGTTTATTTTCATCTAACTTTATCGGAAATAATTTCTCAGAGAACTTAGCACTGTGCCCGAAATGGTTGCAGAAATCTCTGACAATGGAATGAAGTTTGAATCAACCACATTCTCCCTGGAGTCTAAGATATGATCATTGTCGCATGCTCTCAAATTTCAGCCTGTAACTTTAAGGAGAGACGACTTTGGAGGTGCTGAGGCTGGAAGAGACAGGTACCTGCTGGAGAATGTCTTGCCATGACACGATACTGAACAGTCTACGCTGAGGGACTTGGACAGCCAGGTCGAGGGCTCGAATGTGAAGATCATCCTCAATCCGGTTCCCAACCACGAAGGTGATGGAGGCCTTCCAATCATTCTGTTATAAGAGCAGGCAGAATTAAAAGCTAAGTGTTCTTCACTGGGTCAAAGGCTCCCACTCTGTCAAAGCTCCCACTGAAAACCGGAATAGTCTCCCTATAAATTTTACTTACCTTTACAGGGTTGACCTTGAGGTACAGGCTTGTTTTTGACCAAAGTAGTCACAAGGCGGCAGTATTGTGACAAATTTCATGCAACTTGATTTAAACTAGTTTTCTTGAGAAATCAGAAAAACCATTTCTGAAGATAGATAAATCCCAGTAATATGCTGCCCTCCCCCCCGCGCCCCGTGCCTCCAAAAAAGTTGGTGTTTGCAATAGATATATCATTCCTCTGCCACATATGCACATTAAAATTCAGTCTCAAAACAGTAATCATTGTTTAATTTCCTGCTCCTTCTGTAGACAGTGACCCTAAATAGTGCTAGTTTTGTAGAAGAAACTCAAGCAGTAGTCACTAGATGTTGGGTGACACTGAGCAAGTTGCTAGTGGACACCAGAACATGCCTTCTCCTCTTTATGTAAACAAGACTCTGACTAGTCACAGAAGAATTCTTCCCTAGGAAAAAGGCTGAAGATACTTGGACATAGAATTTCAATTCAAACACTTTAAAGAAACAAATTACTCAAGGCAAGGATTTCATTCTGAAATTCTTTTATCTCCATTTATTTTAAGTTCTACTGAAAAAGGTAATTCTCTGGGAGAATGAGTGGAATTTCATACATTTACCTCCTCACCCTCCCCTCCCCTCCACACACACACACACACACACACACACACACACACACACACACACAATTTCATACATTTACCTCCTCACCCTACCCTCCCCTACACACACACACACACACACACACACACACACACACACACACACTACTACCTCTTGGTGTTTCAAAGGAGACCAATTGCTGCGGAACAAGACAGTCTCACGGAGAGATGGGACAAGCATGCATAACAAAGACATTAGGAAGAAGACCACCCCAGCCGTGACCCCACCAGGCCTCAGGCTCCTCATGTATAAAAGAGTTGGGTGGGGCAGTATGTAAGCTACCCCCTAGTTCAGCCATTCTCAACCTGTGGGTCATGACCCCTTTGGGGTTAGAATGACCCTTTCATGGGGGTCACCTAAACTATCATAAATATCAGATGTTTACATTCTATTTGTAACAGCAGCAAAATTACAGTTATGAAGTAGCAGCAAAAATAATTTCATGGCTGAGGTCATCACAGCATTAGGAAGGTTGAGGACCACTTGCTCTAGCTACTTCTAGGAGACTGACATCTGTGGAGTAAAATCTGCTCTTGATGTATGCCAAAGTCTGCAGCTTTTTGTGAATGGCACAGTTTTGTGTGACTCTCTCTGGACTCTTCATAGTCAAGCTGACATCAGAAGCATAGTCTGGGCGTGAGGAGAGGCAGGGGTCATTCTTACCATCAAATGGGAGCTGTGTGCAGTATTTTCCATGGACACCTACCACATGACAAGATCGACCCAGTGTCCAGTGCCATTAGGAAAACCAAACCACATGTGGGAATATAAAAATGCATGCTTTATTTATGTACAAAGAATGTGCTATGTTTGCATGCGTGCAGATAGGCCTGATTTTGTTTTAAGCTCTGTTATCGGTTTTTAAAGATGCTAATTTGATGTAGAAAGAGAGATTGTATAACTTTTTAAAAAATGTTCTGGTTCTAAAAATCAAGTGGTATTTTAACAAATTGTTTAGAAAACAATTTCATTGCCACCGACTGACCTTCCTTGCGCTGGATAGCACTGTTGCCCCTCAGTTAATCTCATCAAAGCTGCATCTACAGCAGAGCTGCAGGGGGAAAACCCCTTGGGTAAAGTCTCAACGCAGAAAACTACTACTTCCTACCTCTCTCTTTTTCCCCTGGAACTTTCTTTTCCGATATTTGAAAGCTAATGGTGACAATAGCTTGTCACCCAGATCTTTTAAAGACATTTTCAAGAGAGGGTGTTGCAGCCTTGCTTACCTCCCTCTTAGAATCTGGCTTCAAAGGCAGATGTGGACCATTCCAGACAAGAAGAAAGAAGGGCAGGTGGGGAAGACACTAATGATTGCCGTCGATCTGCCAGGTGCCAGGCACATGTTACCCTGCCGAATCCCTAAGTAACCCCATGAAATAGGCTTACTGGCACTCTTTAGATGGAAAGGCAGGTCCAAGAGTTCAAGGCCTTGTTTAAGATCATTTTGGCAGAAACCCATGGGGATTACACAGAAAGCTGACAAATCTGTGATTATTTCAGGACAGTTCTGAGGGCAGGTCACCAGAGTCTGAATGACACGTAACCATCTGTCATGTGTTACTAATTGGTGAAGATTTACAGGACGTGTAAAAGTGCATGGGACCTTCAGAAATAGCCTACATTCAACCCTGAAAACATTGTAAATCATGTTTTTAAAAAGTGGCATTTACAGAGAGGATGAGTGAGTAAGATGATCTTTCAAGTCCTCCTCCCTAGAAGCCCAAGGCTCCGTGTTCTTTGTTCTAGAGTGCTTTAAAAACAAATGACTCTATTTTTTCAGTCTATGGTCCTGTGTGTTGAAATGTATGGTATTCCTGATGTCATGTTGAGACAGCCCATCTAAGCTAGATCAGGAACAATCTCTCTGTTTCATAGCATCTGGAAAGTCTAGCTGGTTCTTAAAGCTGCTTCTAAGTTGGGCCTGTTTTGTTCAGTAGGGTCCATAAAGGATGTTGCTAGAGCCACACATTCTTGTCTAGTCAGATGCCCAGGGCCCCAGTAAACAGGAGACCAGAGGATGCTGGAGGGGAAGGTTGTACCTACTGCTGGCTGCAGCAGGGGGCAGCATAAAAGTACTAGATAGGATGAGAGAGGCGAGGAGGATCTACTAGCATTTCAGGAAAACTGTAGGCCCCAACTTTGCAACATCAACTCCTTCTGAAATGCGATGTTGTTACAGAGAAAAAGGGCACAAATTAGATTTGGTAAAATATGGTCAAAAGCAAAAAAAAAAAAAACCAACCAAATAAAAAAACCCAAAAAACAACAACAAAAAAAACCCCCCAAAAAACAAAAAACAAACAAACAAAAAAAAAACAGCAGTAACAAACCCTTCTCCACTTACATCCCGCTTCTACAAACAGTTAAACAGAGTCCTTAAATGTACGTTCATGGAGAAGCGAGAGACATTGGGTATTGTGAGAATGAACACTGACCACGGGAGAGGACATTGCAGTGTAATGTCACAACCAAGTAGACACATGTGATTACAATTGTGTTCCAATCTGTGGGTGAGTTCAAGACAGTTCAGGAAGTTTGAGAGTACCTAAGAGGAGCTGGAAATAAAAACTGGCTACTTTAGAGAATGTGGTAGATATGTTTGATGGAGAGGGAGGGGGTTTTTATTTTAGAATACTCTAATGCTTTTGACAGTGAAGGTGGCTCTCTGTTACCTGGAGCCCTAAACGACACACAGATACTGAGTCCTGTTCTTGGAGTTACTGATAGAGTTGGTCAAAGGTGGACTGGAATCTTGTATAGACACAATCCATTACCTTCTATTTGCTTAAGCAGTCTTACCTAATTTGAAGCCTGGCAGGAGGGCGTCTTAACCCAAACACTTACATGTAGTCTCCTAAGGCAAGAAAGCATTCAGTACATGCAGGGAACCTGGCCAGCTCACAAAGCCTCCCATCTCACAGACATGGGGTAGATTTAGAACTATTTTTCTTTCATATATTAAAAATTCTCCAAATTTTACTAGACATTCCATATGCTAATATGATTATAACAACTCTTTCACTTACGAGGAGACATAGCCTCTGGACAATGGAACTGTGATTGCCTCCCGTTAGCAGTCAGCTGCCATGGGGAAGACAATGGAATGCTGTCTTGGTAGGTAACCTTCTACAGCCCTTCTGGGAGGAGACCTCTGAGCTTCTACCCAGAACTGACCAGAGAACCTTCATTTTAAGTAAAATCTATGCAGCATTTAAGGAATTGGGTTTTATAGAGAACCAGTTAAAACAACAGATAGGCAAGCCTGTACTTGACACCAGTACTCAGCGGGAAGGAAACCTTGTTTGTCATGTAGATTTGCCACCGAATGGACAGGGCTATGTGAATGTCTTTCTCATGCTAGGTTTTCCCTTTCAGAAGAAGACTTGGCTCTCTATCAGCAGAGGAGTGTTAGTGTGGGCTTTTGGCCAGGAGAAGAAATATTTTCATTACCTCAAACTGGCTGCTGCAATTGTATCTGTTAGAAAGGAATTTTTAACTGTAAACTAAAAAGAGGTTCAATAGTAGACATATGCCATACGATAAACAAATACATATTAATGATGATATACTTTTACCAAACATTCTTTTTAAAGCATATATGTATACATATATAATTATATAGCCTTCATAATTTCTCATAAAATTTAGTTTGATATATTAGTGTATATTGCAATGAGGAATCCTTATTTAGGAATCAGATCATATAGCTGTCATATTTTCACAAGTAGACTGTCAACTCTTGAGGCTAGAAATTATGATTTATATATACTAGTAGACCTGTGGTGTTTGGCATGAGTAGGAAATATAGAGTCAAGCTCTCTATAGAAAGGAGGGGATACACTTGGACACTTACAGGACTTTGACTTGGAATCCTAAGTTGTGAGAAAGTATCATCTCAGGTAGCTGTAAAATACACATTCTGTAGCCCGTCAGTCCTCTAGGGCAGACCCTCCCATGAATCCTACCGGGGGGGGGGGGGGTCAGTTATAAGGATTTAGGGCCTGCTAATAGAGATTTAGGTCAGCACCTGATGAAGAGGCTGCTAAGGACTCAAAAACAGCATCAACTATACCCCTCCCCTTTCCTTCTTCCAGCTCATTTCCATCTCCTATCAAAATGATGTCCTGGTCCCTCTTCCCTTCACCCACTATGATAGACCACAAATTCTGGAGCTGAAATGCTATAAGCTTAAGCCACAGTGAAGAGTGTCGCGGGGTAGCAGGAGAGAAAGGGTGTGACCCAAGGAAGCAGCTCATCCCACTAGCTGTCCAGGTCCAGAAACTGGGCGAGAGATGCACAGCCTTAGCCTGCCTAGGCAGCAGCATCACCTCCCACTCATTTCAGTCTATGATCTCCATCCTGGGCAACACGGAAGCCGATGGCCACCATTCTCTCCACCTCTGCCAGTGAGACAGCTTCAAGGACTTTGCGCCTGCTATAAAAGTAGTGCCTCAGTTAGTGAATGCCACATAACAGGGTGTTCTACCTCAAAGCAAGCTATTAATCATTTCCCAGCAGTACCCTACCTAGCACTAGCTGTATGTGTAAGGCTGACTTGGAGGCAATTTATATTGAAGAAGTCATGGTTGGTTCTGAAAGAGTGCTGAGGAGTGCAAAGGACTTTATCTCCATGGTTTGCACACAGTCAGTCCCCAAAGCACCCTGCAGCAGGGCAGGATGACTTACTGATACGTATTTGCTGATGTCAGTGCAGGTATAACCCAGTTTCAAGCATTTTACACAGAAAATAGACAAACTATATACCAAGGGCTCCTATGAGAGAGGCTGGGGCAACCCACTGCAGTCCATTTCCCTATATTGCCATTTGAGCATTTGCAGATCCGTTGGCATGGAAGGTGCCAGGCAGTCCCACCCACAGGTGACAGGGCTCCTACACACTGCAGTCATTCCTGGAGTGAACATTGGTGCACAGTGATAAGAACCCTAGTTTAGAGGACAGCGTGTTTTGATTCAAGTTTTAGCAGACTAAGCTGTTGAGTCCCTGGGTAGATGACTTAATGTTGCTGTGTGTGTGTGTGTGTTTAAATAAAGATAACAATAGGACCTACCTTTTTGCATTGCTCTGAAGTTTGAATGAAAAAGTCTACAGACAGTTCTTCAGTGTCTAGTCTGTAGTAATAATCACAGCTGACTCTCATGAATATTAGTGGGGGTGAGGCTTCTGCTCCTGGGTGTCACTGTCCCACTGTGGCTGCCTAGAGCATGTTGAGCTTATGGTTGAATCAAGGGGAACAAATCAGACTATCAATAGTTTCACTGCCAAAAATAAAATGTTAATTTGAACAAGTTTGCAAGATAATTTTCTCTTTAAAAAAAAAAACAACAACAAACCTGTTCGCTGACACGATTCTAAAATGATTTGTTTCTTTGGAAAAGAGGGCCCAGATCAAATACACAGAATCCAGAATACTAACGATTTATCATTTGGGGAGTTTTTGGACAGAACACTAGATTGTGGCAAAAAAAAAACAAAAAAAAAAAACAAAACCAAAACAACAACAAAAAAATACTTTTCCATCAGTTGGTATTCTAGTGTAAATTCTTAGAAATGCTGGCCTATCTTCAACCATAAACACAAGGCAAAGAATACATTGGAGATAAGTGAGCTGGCTTCCGGCTATAGATGTGTGTACTCAGTGGCATTAGGAAGCATCCCCAGAGAACTTCTCACTAGAGGTGAGATCTGCTTCCAGGCCTCAAGAAGTGCAAATGGACCTGCTGTTTGCAGCAGGACAGCATACCTTAAGCTGGATAATTTTGTGGCTCTAGATATAAAACACAGATGTCCATTCAGGGCTAGTTCTTAAGAACCAAAGGAAAAGGAGTGAAATTTCTGGCCCAGGGCTCAATTCTGGCTTCACTACCCCTTCAAGGCGTAATGAAGTTTACCGCCTATTAGACTCAGGATCTTAAGAGTTGATTTGCTGATTAGATGAGTAAATAAAACCCATGAGTCTATTGCCTGGGCCACTTTATTTTTCTTCTTCAGGGTACCCACATATTACATATTAAAAATGATTCCTAGATTAGTTTAAAGACTGCCTTGCTGATGGTGGTCTTGCTGATGGTGGTAGCAGAAGGGGTTCTAGAACACACCACCTAGACTGCTTCCTATTCATCTGTACACTTGCCATCAAACAGCTTTCCATAAATGCTTCTTCAACTCAGCAGCCAAAACCACACACAAAAGAGAACTTTTGTCCATGCTTGGTATGGAAAGGCTGACTGAGTGTGCCATATTCTATCAGCTGCTCTTGGCACTGCAGGAAGATCTGCTCTGAGGCACTGAGATGTGAATTAGAAAGAGTGTGCTCCTTTGATGTTTGCACAAAGTTGTAAGTGTCTTGTACCCAGCAAGGAGAACTCTGCAGCCTACAAATAGCTGTGTGTTCAGTGGCTGGCTGGTTTCTCTTGTCTTCATAGATGTTAAACACCTTCACTACATTAGTGAAGTGCTGCTGGAAAGGGCACGTCGACCAAGTGGCATCGGATTCTGTCTTGTAGCCTCATACCCAATGATCTTGTGTTAATCTGTAAGGTTGCTTTCTCATTAAGAATAGACATAACAATGTAGCCTTCAGAGAGAAAGGGCTCTAATGGACAAATATCTGTAGCATCCCTTTGCAAGTTGTCAAACCCTGAACAAAAAAATAATATCTGAAAAGGGCGTGGCCTAAATTCCTGTGGAAAGTTTGGCAAAACTGTTCCTGGGATTCTAAAGTTGGACATATACCTAGGATCTTCTCTGGACAATTCAGCCTCTGGCTTCAGCTGTTTAGTTGTTTGGGTTTTTTTTTTTTTTTAATTCTTTCTTTTTCATTTTCAGAGAGTCCTTGGCCCATCCCAGCAATCTAGCACATGAGCCTAATTCAGCTTTGCCCCATGCATCAGAGAGTTTTAAGGCAGCTATTAAAACACCACATGGAAAAGCTTTGCAGGGAATTCTCCTCTGCAGAGAAACCACAGAAACCACGACACACCTTAACTATCCTCCCCACCCCCACCAGTTGGCTACAATTACAGCTCCATTATGCTAGTGCACTCCAACCAGTTTTATTGCTTGGAGCAAAATCTGAGGTCCAAAGTGAACTTCAGAACATAAAAAGTAAGGCGAACTTAAAAAAGAAACAAGCTTCTTTGGGTTTTCAGACAACTATTACATATCAGAGACATTCTTCTACCAGAAGAGACGGAGGAGAGCCGAGCAGGGTCCTGCTAATTGCTCCACAAATGTAAAATTGGAATCAGGGACTCACCCCAAAGAAAGAGGGTCTCTTTTCATCATCACATAGTGAAAGCTATGCTCTTTCATCAAGCCTTCGGCAGGCGCTGGTCCTTCTTTCCCTTTCTTCAGATCCCTCCAAGGTTCAGTCGCTACCTTCCACTGGAAAACTGGAGACAGATTTCTAAGACCCAACCCTACCCCACGTAGGCCCTTCCCTTGCATGTCCAGCCTCCTGCCTCACTCTAAATGTCATACATCCACTAAGTTTTGCATCATATTCTGTGCCTTCACATGAGGGCTACACGGTGGAAGCGAAATGAATGCTGCTCTCCCTGACAACCCGGGCCGGCCACAAGCAGCTACCTACTGAATGTTTGTGGGGAATCCATGGTCTTACAGTTAGTGCAATTGTCCCCACGTATGATTTGTGAAGGATCATGTTTAATTATGCATCTGTGTGAATGAGAACACAGTATCCCAGGCTACTTCTGACAAACACAAGTGTCCGAGACTACCTTGGTCACAAAGTCTATCCTGTGTTCACAGCTCAATGACGTGTCCAACAGATGACAACAGTTTGAAGACTGTTCAGTGACTGAGACAAAATTCTTTGCCTGTTTCCAGGTCCTGTTTGTAGGTCTAAAAATGTGGTCTCGGGATTATACTGTGAGAGAGTCCACAGGGAAGTTCCAGATCTTCATGAAGGTTGAGTTTTTATCATGAGAACGGGGTCTGGTGGAATGTCCCTGACAATTCCCTATGGGTATATAAGAAAAGGTATCTTTGGCCACAAGAGGTCACTGAATTGATTTCTTGCTGTAGTTCAACAAGAATGAGTTAACAGTTTAATTTAACAAGCCCTTACTAAATGTGGCTGATGCACAAACCATAGAGAAGATAGCACATATTTAAGACAGTGGTTTGCAAGTAAGCAAGCAAGCCCTGTGTCTCAGTGTTAGAGGTGCCTTCCCTGGCCAGCTTATCAAAGGAGGCAGGCTTCTCTGTTTCTCTTCAGGGCTATCTAGGTGGCACGGCCTGACTTTCCCAGATGCTTGGGATCCAGGGTTTGGTGGAACAAATCAAGAGACAGATGTTTTCTTTGAGTGAGAAAACTGGGGTACGACTCCAAATGGACAGTCACGGTCAATCAATCTTAGCGGGAGCGCAGACCAGAGTGCTGGTTGGCAGGATGTGGGTGTCCTAAAGAAATCCGTGAACTCTCTCTTCCAAAATTCTTTGAGAGTTTTTCAGGGTTCAGCTCAACTACCATTTTGTCAGGAGTTTCCAAGGAGACTAATTAAAAGAAATAGGGGAGAGCGTGAGGCAAGGGAGGGCTGAGGCCAGAGGAGAGAGTTAAACACACAAGCAGGGCAGTCAGAAGGGCCCCTGAGGCTTTAGCAGAAGCCGTTCCAGTCACTGAAACTGATTCTGGCTCGTTCCTTTATCTTCACACTCTCATAACTTACACATCTCCTTTACTACATGGGTCTCATTTATAGCCCACACGACAAAGTAGACCCGTCCACAATAATGATAAATCACAAGCCCCAGATCTGCTTATGGTTGTTAATTTTCTCTAGTTATACAGGTACATGGACTCCATTTATTGGAAATACCAGGCTAGTAACTCATAATAATTATCTCTTTCCTACTGGTTTCCTAATAGTCTTCTTACAATAGCTCTTTCAATGGTGTAAGGAGAACACTAGAGAGAGTATTGGAAACCCCAACTGTTAGTCCAGATTCCAGCCACAGGGTTTTGGGAAAATATTGGAGTACTTGGAACCTGACCTATAAGAAATAATAATATGGCTATCAGAGAGTCACTCACTCACTCGCTCACTCACTCACTCACTCACTCGCTCACTCACTCACTCACTAGCTCGCGAGTCACTCACTCACTCACTCACTCACTCACTCACTCACTCACTCACTCACTCGCTCACTCATTCACCTAAGACCCACTGAGCAATGAGCAACACTGAAATGGCCTTTGGAACATAGCGAGTAATCTGAGGCACAAATCCTCATATAGCCTCAGCCTCTGGAGGGTGGAAAGTTGTTCTTTGTTTAAATATTTCATACCTAGAAACCAGTGCACAAAGTTTCCCTTTGGTTATCACTTTATTCATGCTAATTTATTAACTAACAACATTCACTAGGAGAGTACAGATAATTACACAAAGATACACACGAACCAATGAACTGAATATGTACGCCTTTATTTAGATAGAACTAAAATACATTGTTGAATAAAAACAAAGCATAGAATTGATTACTACAGTGTGATAGTGTTTGTGCTCCAATCCATGCTCACATCCTCTGTGTCTAGAACAGCCATCTCAGGGGCTTCAGGTAACTGTTCCTCTGATGGAATCGTACCTCGAGCACTTCCGGCTTTTTTTGTGGGTGTACACAGTTGGCACAGGGGGAGAGGATATGCACTGAACTCCAACTAGCTTGATTATGGGAAGGTCAAGACAGATGGAAGGGACAGTTATCATGACAGCACAGGGTTTTCCAGTTTCCACCTGTTTCTTTTCAAACACATTTTTTTTTTTTAATGAGAGTATGAATGGGCTTAATATATTATTCTACATTTGAAAAAAGTCTCTGCTCTCTTGGGGCTGGAGAAGGTTCAGTAGATAAAAGCATTTGCTGTGAAGGCAGGAGGAACGATGTTTAGGTCCCAATACCCACAGCTGGACAGATGTGGCAGCTGCCTGTGGTCCCAGCACTTTGGAGACAGAGACCACATCCTTGGTACAAGATGGATGGCTAGACCATCTCCAACAAAATCCAAGTTCAGGAAGAGATTCTTCACGAGTAAAGTGGAACATGAATAAAGATTACTAACATCAACCTACAGCCTCCACATGCATATGCACACATGCGAACATGTGTATACATGGACCCCCCCCACACACACACAACACACTTAACACATGCAAAAGAAAAAAAAAAAAAGGATGAGAGTTCTTGCTCTCAAAAGATGCCCAATCTCATTGCAGAGAAACATGGCTAAACCACCGTGAAGTGGGTAGCAGACAGTCTCCTGAGCCCGCTCCAGCTTTGCTTGTTGGGAAAGGCCTCACAGGTGGAAGCAGTTCTTCAGTCACGCGTGCTGCTCGTCTCAGTTCACGGTGGTGAGTTCCCCTCTGAGAAGAGCAGGGCTTCTCTGCTCCTGTCCCCATCTCGTATTTTCATCCCAATATGTTCTTCACCAGCTTCAAGAACGTTTTTGAGAGATTCTGACCCCCCTTTTAAAACTGGTGTTGATAGGATCCTCGAACCTCAGCTTTTTCATCCTTTCTTCAGATCTCAAGCCCTCTTTCCTGTTTATCTCACTGGGCACATCCATAGCTGCCTTCACCTAATTCCAGCCTTCCTAAGATCCTCCACTGCCCTGAGATCTTTTCTGCATAGACGGAGCCATCCCTTCCACGTGGGCTGATATTGATGTTCCCACTTCCCGACAGCCCCAGCTACCTTCCCTCACTACCAACATCATCGTAAGCACTGTACTCAAACAGAATCCTTGAAAATCCAGGAATATGTCCTCATTACCAGCACATTTATGTTGCTCCATGATCCCTACGCATCCCTAGGTGGGAGACTTAACTTCTGCCCTACGCCCTTCTCCCTGCCTGACTTCATGCCCTCAAACTATTTCATTCTGCCTCTATTGCCATGGCTGCTCCTCCTCTGAATGTCAGGCCCTTTTCTTCTGTCCTACAAATATAGATCTACTAGGTATCCCACAGAACCCTGTTCCCAACCTTCTCTTATCTTAGACAAACTCTTCTTCCCAATCTACTTTTATGATTCGTGTGTGTGTGTGTGTGTGTGTGTGTGTGTGTGTGTGTGTGTGTGTGTGTTAGACATGCTGGCTTTAGTTACAATCGCCTACATGAGTGTGGGTGGGAATTTATTTACTGGAACATGGGCAACATGGAGAAAGTGTTACCCCCTCCCCTAGCACCACTAAAAGTCAACAGTCTTTCAGGAAGAGATGGGCCCTCAAAACCCCCGTCCACTCCATGAAAACTGTTGACCACCTCACTCTTGTACGGCCATGTAGCTGTATCTGCACTACGTTCCCAGAGTGTGACAGTGTTGTCATGTCCACATGCATGCACTGACGGCCATGTAGCTGTATCTGCACTACGCTCCCAGAGTGTGACAGTGTTGTCATGTCCACACGCATGCACTGACGGTCATGTAGCTGTATCTGCACTACCTTCCCAGAGTGTGACCGTGTTGTCATGTCCACACGCATGCACTGACGGTCATGTAGCTGTATCTGCACTACGCTCCCAGAGTGTGACCGTGTTGTCATGTCCACATGCATGCACTGACGGCCATGTAGCTGTATCTGCACTACCTTCCCAGAGTGTGACAGTGTTGTCATGTCTACATGCATGCACTGACGGTCATGTAGCTGTATCTGCACTACGTTCCCAGAGTGTGACCGTGTTGTCATGTCCACAGGCATGCACTGACTGCAGCAGTCATCCCCAGCCTCAGGCTCTTGTCATCTCTCTGTCCCCCGCCCCTCGGCTGTCAGAAGAGATGTCCCGTGTGTGTCACCCATTCTCTGTACTTGCAGCAGCTGCTGATCTGTAACTTTGACTTTATTTTTTAATAGAGATTTGGCGCTCTTCTATTGTGTATCCAAACTGACATGCCTGAAGTTGACACCTTCATCTCTGTCACTGTCCTGAACGGCGTCACAGGAACATATCTCCCCCATCACAAAGAGCAAAAGCCATGTAAGTTGATTCTATTGGCTTGGTTTCTCAAATGTCTATTTTTTCTAGCCATCACGCTTCTGATCCTCTCCCACTTTTTCCTTGAATATGTAACCAATAGTTTCTCTTCCCATTGAAACTGTTCCATCTTTGTATTTTGTTAATTTTATACATTTTTAATTAAAACAGAATTATATCACGTTCACCCTCTCTTTTCTTCCCTCCAGCCACTCCCACATTTCTGAGGCTCTCTGCCTTGCTCAGCCTGGCCCCTTTCTTTAGTATGTTCTCCTTCTAGGTGAAATACTTACTCTCTTGGTGACCTTTCCCCTGAGCATCCAGCTCGTGGTGACCACACTGCCTCAGAAGCAGTTGTCAGTTCCTCCTTAGCAGGGTACCACTTACACTGTGCCCCGCACCTTAGTGTGTGTCCAACACTTTAGATTGCATAAGAATTATGCTTGCCAAAACACTGGTCATTTCAGTTGTACCCCCATTTTAACTCAATGCATCTAGGATTCAGACTGAGAACCTTCACTTGACCAACTTGTTTCTGAGCGAGAACATTTCCAGACCAGGGATCAGATGGTTAGAACCAGTGTGCCTGCTTTTTCAGATGTAATGTTTGGGTCCCAGGAGTCCTCCATGGTTTTGTGTTTGTGTGTGTGTTTTTTTTTCCTACGCCCCCTCCTTTTTACATATCAAATCAGTTAATTAGAACATTAATTTAAAAGGAAAGAAATAGTGCTTTCAATTGAATTTAATTACTTGATGAAGCCATGTCAAACTTCCACATTTTACAACCTAAGCCAAGGAGTCTTTCCTACAAGATTAATTTAAAACAGGATGCCAACTACAGTGGCCCACTGTGTCAAACACAATTGACTTCTAGTTGCCCGTTCATTTTGATGAAATCTTTCACTGACCGTGTAACCTTAGATGACTCTAAAGCCCTTTTCCTGGTAGCTGAATTCCAGAACATGGAGGGAACTTTCAATACCCTTGCTTTTGTGGAAAGAATAATAAGAATGATCAGAGCTGGAAATGGTACCAATAGATAGACAAATCCAAGAAAGGTAAGTGATGTTGTTAAAGGAACTGGGGGCCGAGACTTTGAGTGACACCATCCTTGAACAGGTGACTACAGGATGAGTCCTGGAAGAACAGATGGTTGTCTCAGCAGACTCACCTTTGGATCTCACATCACCAAAATTCAAACACAGAATCAAAATATTTAGTCTCTCAATGTGATCATTCTTAATTATTGAATATAAGGACAAATGGATAAGCTTTCCTCTAATTTTGATTTTAAAACATGTTACTTGTGAGCAAGCTAAATGGTTGTCCTGACAGGACATAGCATCACCCCGAACACAAACCCTGGAAATGTCCATGAGACTGTTTCCAGGGAGGTGTAACTGAGATGGGAAGACACACTCTGAATGTTGGTAGTACCATTCTACAGGCTGGGGTTCCAAATTGAATAAAAAGGGGCATGCCAGTTGTGGTGGTTTGAATGTAATTAGCCCCATAAGTTCATAGAGAATGGTACTATTAGGAGGCACGGCCTTGGGGTAGGTTTGGCCTTCTTTGAGGAAGTATGTCACTGTTGGGGTGGACTTTGAGGTCTCATACATGCTCAACCATCCCCAGTGTCTCATTTCATTTCCTGTTACTTTTAGATCAAGATGTAGTACTCTGAGCTCCAGCACCATATCTGTCTGCACACAGCCATACTCCCAGCTGCCTTTCTTCCTGCCATAGTGATAACTGACTAAACCCCTACTGGAAGTTTTATTTATAAGAGTTGCCATGGTCATGGTATCTCTTCACAGCAATGGAAACCATAACTTCTTTTCTATTCATTTTTTAATATGATAAGACTAGAGACCTCATGCAGCCAGCACAGTCAGAGGTGTCCTTATTATTATGTCACCTACCCCACCACGATGGACTGAGCCCTCAAACTCTTGAGGCAAAATAAACTTTTCTTTCCTTAAATTGCCTTTATCTAGTACTTTGTCACAGCGTTGAGAAATGAGACAAACGCACCAGCATACGAAAGAGTTGGCAGGAACAGAGGGGCTGGTGAACTCAATATTACTAAACTGAATGAACTTAGTCAAGAATTTGGGAGATGCCTTTCCTTTTCTATTCAATGTACACTGAGTGAGAAATAGCTATATAGCCTGTGCCATTCCAGGTCGTACATTATAATTATATTTAACAGAAAATGAATAATGAAAACACACACAAATGATGGTGAGGGTTGAAGACAAGGAAAACCAGGAAACAAAATTTATCTAAACATTTAGAAAGCATTTTCTACGTTTTCCTACCAAAATATTGAGTTACAATGGAAGTAGAAGAAAGATTTGTCATGGTTAAGATCTGGCTTAGAGACAAAGATGAGGTTAAATGGGGCATTCTCTGCATGGAGACATGCTAACAGTAGGGAATTCTGGGGACTGACCTTGGATGATGGAACTTATTAGCTGCCACAAAGGATATGAAAATGGGCTACACAGTAAGATCTAAAATTATACGCTTTCATGCTGGGAGATGATTTTCCTTGACATTTTGTCTCACTTCTTCATTGTACAGATGGGAAGCACTATATGGAGACTTCATCAAGGAAACACAGAGCAGACACGATTCAAACCACAGACTGGGGTCTTTCCTCTCAGCTCCCTTACACTGTTTCTGTTTTCAGCTGTGATGGTGAGAGATGGTGCCAAGGGAATGGGTGAGCAAGGCAAGGAGGGATCCTAAAGCTCTGAGAAAATGAACACACATTTCCCACAGAGATAACCCAAGGACCATATGAAGAAATTGCATGTAAAATGTCAAGGCCTTCATGAAGTAGAAAAGTATACACTAGTTATTCATGCAGAAACATGTAAGAGTCTCATAGACTTTGCATTGGACAAATTAACATATTATGTATTAGCCCATTTGTGGAACATTCAAGACCAAGTAAATCTAAAAATTCTGTATGGCGCCAGAAGTCAGAGAAGTGTTAACTCTCACAGCCATAGGTATTTGTAGGGGACTGTGTTGTTTCATGGTAAATAATTGTCCCACCCACTGGTTTAATAAAAAGTGCTGATAGGCCAACGGCAGGCAGGAAGTGTAGGCGGGGCTACCAGACTAAGAAAACTCTTGAGAACAGGAAGCACAGAGCAGAATGCCAGAGAGAAGCTGGAGGAAGCAGAGGACAACTATGCTGCTCATGGCTGAACAGGAAGAATCATGGGTTAGATGAAGGGTAGAGAGCTAGCAAGTGATATGTCTGGGCCTGAGACTGATCAGCCAAAAACTATTGAAAGCATCTGTGTGTCTCTGTGGGACTGCAGGACTGCGGGACTGCGGGTCTGTGGGCCTAGACCTTAAGGTTAGGCCTGAAAGTCCGGGCCAGAAACCTCGTACTACAGGTATTTGCTGGGAAAGCATGGAGTAACCTATGGTAGAGCCTATCTTGCACAGGTTCCAAAGAATGTTTCATGTCTTCATCTTCGTAGTAGATTTATAGGGTTTACAACATAGCAACATTATAAAAATAAGCATGTAAGATTATTTATTTTAGTCTGATAATGGAGAGAAGAAAGAACACAGTTTAGAGAGAACTGATTTTGGTGAAAATAACTTGAAGAACCTCTGCATTTGCTTTTTTCTTCCTCCAACTACAATATACTTAAGGCACTGAGTTCTGGACAGGGTACCCAAAGAACACATTGCTCACTCCTTGTCTATGAGGAGTCCACAGCTGAGGAAGAGGACACACTGCATAATACCTCTAAGAAGTATGGCAGCCATAACTGATCAAAGTTTTATAAACGTGGTGGGAACATGGTAAGACGGTCATCAATGTGAGGTGTCAGTGATAGTTTTATATACTAAGTGTATTTGGATCATGGCTTCAAGGATGACAAGAAGATGAACAGGTAATGGTTGGGAAGGAAGGTTAGGCAAGAGGATCATGGGTTCGAAGCCAGCCTGGGAAACAGTGAGATTTTGTCTTAGAAAGTAAAAAGCACTACGGTATCAATAATTTGTATTTCTAAAATAACATCCACGATGTCAGCATCAGATCTGACTTGTTGCTAGTGACAGGAGGGAAGCTCAATGTTGGTGATGCAAAGTTGAGGACGCAAGAGTTTTAAAGACATCAAGGTGGGCATTGTATTTTTCTGAAGCTCGTGTTTCCAGTGAGTCAAATGTGCAACAACTGACCAAGGAAAATGAAAGGGCATTGCATATCAGTTCCTCATTAAAGCAGTTAAAGTAAATGGTATCAGTGCAGATCAACAAAGTGTTTATTGGAAAATAAGTATAAAGTGATTGGAAAACACTTTAAAACAAATCACCAGAATTTTTAACATAATTTATTATGTAGGCAAGCATTCTCAGGAAAGGGCTCTTGATTGAGCTTCTGCATTACTATCTTTGCTGGTTTGAATAACAATGGTCCCCATAAGCCCATAGGAGTGGCACTGTTAGGAGGTGTAGTCTTGTTAGAGGAGGTAGAAGAGTTATGTCGCTGAGTGGTGGGCTTTGAAATTTCAGGAGTTTAAGCTAGGCCTAGGACCTCACCTTCTATTCCTTTCTGCTGCTTGCTGATCCAGATGCAGAATTCGTAGCTACCTCTCCACTACCACGTTTGCCTGCATCCCAAAATGATAGCAATGGACTAAATCTCGGAATTAAAAGCCAGCTCCAATGTAATATTTTCCTTTATAAGAGTTGCTGTCTCTTCACAGCAATAGAAACCCTAACTAAGATACTATTTATATGTGTAGGGACATATTACACATTTATATAGTTTCAACTTTGCAAAACAACGTTTTGGAAACATGAAAAGCTGTGATATATTAATTATACCTGATAAAACCTCAACTTCTTCTAATCATATCTAAAATCAGATCTAACAGATAAAGTAAATTTCAAGATTGTAAAGCTAGCAAATGATTTCTGTCAGGAAGGCAGTTGTTATATTCCACACTGTGTCAGTGGTTACAGAGAAATGTGAGGTTCCCTAAAAAGCTAGTGTGAGGACAGGAAGGCTGGAGATTCATTGCACATGAGAAGAATGATGATGACGAAACCACGGAGTGGGGGATCTGCAAGCCTCGGGTACTTCCTGCGAAGTGCAGAGCCTTGAGCTGAGAGGGGCTGGACACACACAAGATGAAATAAACAGACTTCATTTAAGAAAATACTTTAACAAAATGTCAGTACCTTTAGTTTTACCAGAAAGGGATATAAACTGGTGGCCCATATGAAACTAATCAAATCAATCATGACAGAAGTTGAGGCCTGTGAGGGAGCTCGAGATGGAGAAAGTCAGAAAAGGGGTTAGCCAAGGAGCAAAACTGAAGAGGAGCTTCAGAAACCCATGAAGGAAGCTAAGGGACACTGTGAAATACGGAGGGACAAAAGGGACACAGGAAGCAGAAAGCCAAGCCAAACAGCTTCAGCTTTACAGGTTCTTGGCACAGAGTGGGCCAGCCCAAAGCTGGTGGTTCTACTCTCAGGACAAGCCCGCAGGCCCCAGTCCAAATCCAGGTGCAGGCTTTGATGAGACTCTAGCAGTTGGGTGAGCGCAGGCTCAAAACCTTTTTTTGAGACTTAGGAAGTCTGAGCTGGTGAAAGCACCTGCTGCCAAGCCTGGTAGCCTGAGCTCAGCCTCTAGAACCTCCACATGGTAGGAGACAGGTGACTCCTCAAAGCTGCACCTTCAGTGCACCCGCATGCAGACACACCATACACCTGTGCATAGTATTAATGTGTCTAAAAAATTAAAATGAAGCTCCTTTCCTTAAAATATATGACCTGGAGGGTGATGGCCAGGCACCAGCTACAGAGACTCTGTTGTTAAAAACTGAGCTACTTTGGGGACCTGAGATTGGGGAGCATCCAGAGGTCAATGAGACAATTTGGCTTGCCTCAGCTCCTGAGTGTGTGTGTGTGTGTGTGTGTGTGTGTGTGTGTGTGTGTGTGTGTGTGTGTAGGTAGGTAGGAAGGTAGTACTTACGTATATATGTGGCAAGCATTTAATGGATGGAGCTCTTTCTTTAGTGCTTGCCCTAGAGTTTCATAGTCTTTAGACTGACATTGGTAGGTGGATTGAATTCTGGAGCCACCTAACATCCCTCATTGCTATAAAGCTAGTAATTCTGAATTACCAGGGTATACATGATACCCATAATTAAATCCCTTTAGCGTAAAGTCAGGTCTACCTCCTGCACACATCTCAATGCTATGGCTACCGTTCACATTCCCTAATGGACTCAGGAGACACCTCCAGCTGAGACAACCACCCTAGCGGTATGATCTGGGGTCTCAGCAAAATGAGAGAATCTGCTTAACCTCAGACTGTAAAGCTAAACGTGGCCAGCAGAGGCTCCAGGAACAGAAAGAACTGTCATGAAGACAGCATTGCATGGCTATCAGGCACTTGTCTAATACAGAATCAGCAATAGTAGAAATCATAGGAAAGAGTCCACAGTCTAACTCACCCTGCCTACCCCCATCCATGTAACTGGCAATGCTACTTTTCAAGGACCCAGAAAGATGCTTCTCTGTCTGCCTTTTGATTTTTCTAATATACTGTTTTAGCTTCTTTTATATTGCTGTGACAAAACACCCCATCAATAGTGACTTAGGGGCAAAGAGCTTATTTGATCTAATAATTCCAGGCCCCAGCCTGTCACTGTGGGGAAGTCAAGGTAGGCACTTTAAATATAGTTGCATCACATGCCCAGTCAAGCAGAGAGCAATGAGCACATGCGTGCTTGCGTGTTTCTTTGCTTGTAGTCAGCCATATTTCTCCACTTAGACATTCAGAACCATTTGCCTCGAGAATGGTGCCACCCACAGTGGGATAAGTCTTTTCTACATCAATTAATTTATTTACAATAATCCCCACCAGACATGTTTTCAGGCCAACCGCCATAGACAACCTCAGTGAGACTTCCTAGGAGATTCTTATTTATGTATAGTTGACAATAAAAGCCAATTGTTGTAGATATTTACTAGACTTTTTATTTTATCATATTTAATTTTTTCAAATGTTGTTATACTTCTTTATACACTTACCTAATTTTCTTTACAATTTTTCCATTTTTGAACAATATATTTTTTCGAGATAGACTTTCTCTGTGTAGCTTTGAAACTTGTCCTGGAACACACTCTGTAGACCAGGCTGGCCTCAGACTCAGAGATCCACCTGCCTCTGCCTGCTGAGTGTTAGGACTGAAGGTGCGCACCGCCATCACCTGGTTGAGCAATAGTTTTAATTTTAGGGTTTTTTTAAAAATATTTTTACCCACACGTTTGTTTCTTCTCCCTTCTCCTATACGTTGTAGGATTTTGATTGATATTAAATATTGTGTTATGTCTTTAATTTTTAAAATTTTAATGTTTCTGTTTTTTATACTTATATTTATCTCATTTTGTTTTAGATTTGTCTGCCCTTTTACAGTTTTAGTAATTTTGTGTTCTTTCCCCTTCTTCACCGTCATGGTCTTCTCTATGTTTTACTGTCTAGTTTCATGTCATCTGGATACAAACTATGACCATTAGAAAGGAATGAGAATCAATTGAGAAAATGCTTTATCAGATCAGGTGGGAGACAAGCCTACAGAACCATTTCTTAATTACTGATAAATGGGGGAGGGTCTAGAAGAGCGGGTTTAGGCAATTACACTAATATAGATTATGTATTAATACAAATATAAAATTATTTATATGTCTGCTTGAGAAAATTCATGTATTAATAGAAATTCAAATCTAAAATTATTTGATATGTCTAAGATAATTTATATATTGATACAAAATTAAATCTATAATTGCCATATTTTGCATGTGCTTCTACCTCTGTATAAAATATTTGGCACATTAATGCATATTAAATACATTGTTGTCATTTCCACTATGCAATTTCTACCTCTGTTTAGTTATATTAATCATTATATATATGTATACTATTTCTATTTAAGTTATTTTTATATAACTGTTTAATATTTTATATAATATATATTTAAGCTACTTTTGGCATTTTACAATATACGTTTACCTTTGTTTAATGTTTATATGACTGCCATACTTAAAGTCATTATTCAGAAACTGTATACCCATTTACAGATTTTCTATTTTTATAATATAAGCTTCAGTTAAGATAATAAAAAATTACAGATCACAGTTAATTAGGTTTGCCATATAATAGTCATGTTGTTTAGGCTTCTCAGATATATAATAAAATATGTCAAATAGATAGGAGCCTTCAACCACTTCATAAGCCTAAAAAATAATGTTTTGTTATTCAGAATTCGGCCATGAGAGACACAACAACTCCTGACATCACCGTTCCTTTCCCGAGATAGTGATAGACATCAAAAACATTCCACAAAGAGTTTGTCTTCTTTGGCAGATAATGACCTATTGAACAAAAAACTACCCTTGCCTCTACTCCAGACAAACAAGACAAAATTAATAGAGACTATTAAAACATGCCAAGACAAGACAGTTTCTAAAGAGATCTGTCAAATATCCTAGTCCTATAGCCAAGAAAGATAAATGCTCCAACTATACAAAAGAGCTGTGAGTGACTGTCCAGGCAGCTGACTGCTGCTGTCCTCTCTAAATGTTAAAAGTTATTCTCTTGTGCTTTCAACTTATTTAGAGAATATATTTTCCTTTGCAGGTCTTTAATAGGGTTAAAGACTAAATAGCTAAAGTTACTACCATCTCTTATCTTAGCTAAAAAAGTTAAATATTAGATTCATATTATTCAAGACAAACAACTTTAAAATAAACTCTGCATATTACCACTCACCACTACTCTAGACATTTAAAACTTGTTGTTTGTTAGTTATAGTTTGACCTTGTTTATGTTATTTGCCTGTTCCCTCTCCTGGATATCACCTTATAATTATTTCTATTATATATAGTCTTATACATAAGTTTAAAACTTTTTTATTTAGACAAAAAGGGGAGATGTAGTGGGTTCAGGCACTTTTGAGCAAGACCTAGGCGTGGCTTTGAAGTTTTTAAGGACCCGTGTAGGGGGCATGGTTAGGCAGCAATCGATGCCATGAGTATATTTAGTCCAGCTGGTCACCTTGGAGGAAGGACTGCGATGTGCCACTGCTACTAGATGCTGTAGTCGTCAGAGAACAAACATGATGCATTAGGAGTCTAGGCGTCTGGGGATCTGTAGTGGAAGGGAGGTGTTCGGAGGGTTACACTGAAATTACAGCACAACAGTTCCAAACAGGTAACTATTAAAGGTGCCAACCACTGAAGTTTACTGAAAGGAGGCAAGTCAGTGAGCGCCAGCAAGGTGTGGCAGGAGCTGCTTTTTGCGTCCTTTGGGATAGGATGTGGATGAAAAACCATTGGTGGAGGCAGGTAGTACAGTCTGTGTGTACCTGAGGCCATTGCTGAAGACATTCTCCTCGAGGGAGATAAGATGGATGAGCCAAGAAATGCCGCAAGAAACTGGAGTAGGAACACTGGGCAGGACACCATGGGAACTGGGAGCCAGTGGCTGTTTCCATGGCCGGAAGGGAACCCTGATCAACAGCCTCCATTTCTTCATCGGCATTTTCCTAAGATGTTGCCAAACTCCCTGGCAATGTTTGCTTTTTACTTGTATTTAAATGCTTTTTTCACTTGCAATAAAAATGATCACACATAACATCCTGGCGGGATAATTTGACATACTAATTTCCTTCAGCTCCAAAATCATTCAAATAATACATTTTTGTCCAAAAGGAGAAATTATAATGTGAGGTTATGAAAAGTCCATTTCCCTTTTTAACATTCTTCCTGGCGACTCGGTTGTTTTCATTGGCTTTTATAAAAACAACCTTTGTGTGAACTGGCAATTTGTTTTGTAAATACCAATGAAGGCATATTTCAAAAATATAGTAGTAAAACCCAACCCAATTTCAGAAATACGTCTGCTGCCAGACATCAGTCTTCAGCTCATATTATGAGTATTTCCAGTAAGTCTTAAATACACATTAACATGAGAAATAGCTTACTGTTTCAGATCAAAAAAGTTAAAAAGAAAAACCCTTCACTACCTTTTAGAAATTGCTCAAGGGTTCTAACTCATAAAACACATTTTCCTCTTTGATAAACTACACTTATAACGGCTCTAAGCACTTCAATTCAATTGCACATTTACCCTTCAAAATTTTCTTAGACTGGGTTTATTATCATCTCACTATTATATATTCTATGATGTTATTTACTTAAGAGATCTGGGACATTAATATTTCAGCAATGCCTATCTTGAGCTCATTGCCACTTTGCGGACCTTTACAAGAATTGCAGGCTTTGTTCAAGACTCCAGGAGTGCTTTTTTTACTGTTTCCCAAATGTTCACAACTCAGCTATTGTCACTGAGCTACATTTAATAAGAGAAAAATATTATTTCTCCACCGAGATATAATAAGGAAAGGCTGTGAACTAAATGTTCTAGAGAACCTTCCCTGCATGCCTCCTGGCTGGCAGATGAAAAGTCTCTGCAAAGTGAAATGGAATGTTGAGGGGTTCTTTTGGGGACAGCAATACAATCCTGCTGCGATGCATGTGTTTTATTTTGAGACAAGATCTCTCACTCTCTCTCTTTCTGTGTGTGTATGTTGTTTGTTTTTGTGTGTGCATTTATGTATGTTGTTCTGTGTGTATGCACATATATGCATGCGTAGGTCAGAAGACAACATTGGCTATCTTCCTCAGTCATTTTTCATCTTAATTTTTTAAAAAAGGGGGTCTTGTACTGAACCTGAAGCTCACTTATTAGGCTAGGCTGATGGCCAGCAAGCTCCAGGAGTCTGCCTACCCACCCATTCCCCGGCACTGAGATCACAGACCTTAGCCGCTATGCCCCAATTTTTAGATGGGTGCTGGAAGTCTGAACTTAGGGCCTCAAGTTTGTGGGACAACCACTCCACTGACTGAGCAACACCTCCCTCCCAAGACAAGCTCTTTTTATGTAGCCTGGCTGGCTTAGTTCTCTTTATATAGCTCTAGAGGGCTTTGGACTTGTGGCCATGTCTCTGCCTTTAATACGAGAAAAATATTGTTCCTTAACAGTGTAATAAGGAATAATCATGAGCTGAATGTTCTATTGCATGCCTGATACTTCCCCAGTCACTGCTGTATTATGCAAATGCTCTCTGTTGTCTCCTTTTAGAACATACCCCTTCTGTTTCATGTGTACACTGGGTTTCCATAATACAGGTTTAACTGTACTCCAATATTTAATGAGAAAACTGGTGGAATTTATCATTTATGTGTGTATTGTGAACCTAAAACTATACCAGTTATGTTAGAGTGTATATAAAGATGTAAGATGTGGTCTCTAACAGCTTATGTTCTATAAAACATAAAGTGATACCCAAATTTTATGAGGCTTTCTGTAACTAAGCGTGGAGTTTAGTGCAGAGCCTAGAGCTGAGGCAAGGGAAGATAAATGTCAGCCAAGGGTTTTAGAAAGGCTTACTGTGCCCTTTTAAAAACATGGAAGGGAGCTGAAGAGATGGCTCAGTGGTTAAAACTGAATATTGTTCTTCCAGAGGACCCAAGTTCAGTCTAAGGACCTACACTGGACAGCTCAAAACGTGGGTATCTGACACCTTCTTTTAGACTCCATGGGTATCTACACTTACATGCATAAGCCCCACACATGCGCTCAATACACACTAATTTAAAAATAATAGAAATCTTTTTTTAAGAAGAAATCTTACAGTGAGGCAAGGCATGTCCTACAAATGCTTCAAATAATAGATAAGACTAGTTGTGGGACACGGAGATTCACTAGTTGTCACCAAGGGGGCTGAAATGAGTGAAAACCAGAGAGGTAGGGGGTAAACATATCTACCAAAGAGTAAGTGCTACATGCTATGGTCATGTTTATAAAAGAAGTATTACTTTATATTCATAACAAGTCTTTAAAGCATTATTGCATTCACATTAAAATAAAAAGAACAAGGCTCAGAGGTAAGTGAAAGCTGTTCTAGGTCACCATTCCACTACTTAAGAAATGGATTTAGCACTTGGGTGTCTGGTCCTAGAGTTGTGCTTACTCCAACATTCTGTCTCCTTTTCTATGAAACTGTGCTATGAAGACGTGATTTTATCCATAGCAATTCCATTTCAAGGTCAGTTGTAACATACTAGAGAGGACAGATGAAAGCAGGTAGATTAGCTTTTGCTGAAAGTCATTTTTGATAGTCACAAGTTACTTTTAAGGTGGGAATTACTGTGGTATGAACAGTATTTAGGAAAGATAAGGCTAAAAATGGAACTGGCTTAATGAGTAGAAGTAGGTGATTCTATGTTGAGTGGCTATTGTTGGCTCTTTTAAAACTGAAGGGTCTAAAGGTATGGGATTGGGCTGTAACGAAAATGGTATGAAATGGAGAAGAAGCAATGAAAGAAATGTTAGAAAAGATGATGAGGACTCGGACTAAACAAGGGTAAGTAACAGGACTAGTTGTTGTGAATGTCTTTCTGTAAGATGTGAATATGCGTCTTACCATTGGTTAATAAAGAGTTTGTTTTGGTCTGTGGCAAGGCAGCTTAGAGGCAGGTGGCAAATCCAAGCAGAGATAAAGGAGGAGAAGGGCAGAATCAAATAGACACTTGCAGGCTACCACTGAGAAGGCAAGATGTAATGGAACACAGGTAAAGCCATGAAGTCACATGACAAAACATAGATTAATAAGAATGGGTTAGTTAAGTTGTAAGAGCTAACTGGTAGTGAGCCTGAGTCATAGGTCAAACAGTTTGTAATTAATATAAGCCTTTATGTGATTATTAGGGACTAAGCAGCTGTGGGACTGTGGATATGGACCTCTGGGCAAGGCTGAGCAGGATCAGTCAAGAAACTTCTGGCTACAACTAGTGATTTTAGGTGATGTTTGGTTACTGTAGTATTCATGGTACCAGGAGCAGGAAGGGGGAGCTGAAGAACAGAGACTTGAGACTTTGGGGGCCCAGTTTGAGCTGTGCAACCAGAGAGGGTCACACGTCTTCAGTCAGGCAAAGCACTACTTTCCTATACTCTTTTGGGAAGAAGAAACAGTATTCCTAATTAAAAAAAAAATTATGTATCTCACAGATAGAAATCTCAACATACAAACTCAAGCATTTCTGTCACTAACTCCAGGAAGAAGCCAAGAGCTGCATGACCGTAGAACGAGAGTCTCCAGAGAGAGAAAGGATGATACTTCACATAAATCAAGTGTGCATTTTAGATTTGTTTCTTTGCTTTAAGGAACACTTGGATCTCAAGTTTGAGTACCAATGATATGGACTCCAACTATATTCCTTAAACAACTATTCTCCCCTAACAATGCCCACCTCACAGTAGTGTTATAGAGGTTGGCATAAAAGGCCAAATGTAAAATTTTGCTTTTACAACTAACTTGGTCTCATAGGCACTCACAGAGACTGACCCGACAACCAGGGAGCCTGCATGAGATTGACCTAGGCTCTCTTTATGGGACCGTTATGTAGCTTGGTCTACTTGTGGGGCTCCTAACAGTGGGAGCGGGGTCTGCGAGTTAGCTGGCTTTGGGGGCCCTATTCTTCATACAGGGTTGCCTGGCTCATCCTTAATCAAAGAGGGGGAGCTTAGTCCTACCACAACCTGATATGCCAGGCTTTGTTGATACCCATGGGAGGTCTGCTGTTGTTTTCTGAATATAAACAGAGGAGGAGCGGATTGAAGAGGTGGGGAAAAGGGTAGGGAACAGGAGGAAGAGAGGAAGAAGGGGCAACCGTGGTAAAGATGTAAAATGAATAAAGTAATTTAAAAATAAAAAATAATTTGTATGCTTTCTTTTTGGCTTTTAAATTGCAAGGAAGGTCTACTAAAATCTTTCCCCTTAGAGTTACTTCTTGAAACTTACTTACAACTTAGAGTCACTTCTATTAAGGGGGGATGTGGACCTGAGAAAATCTTATGAATCCTGTTATTTTGCAGGGGAGGAGGTTGGCCCTAGAACTTAGTATTATACAAAGAATGTTACTTGTTTGAAAATAAAAAGGGTGCGCATACACTAAGAATGCAAATATACAAACATAAAGCTTTTGTGTCTCTGGAAGAACATCAATGGATCAGGTGTTTATAAATATTTCTAAATATATTTAAAAACTAAAGGTTTAATAAAAGGAAAAATGGTGGTAAACACTGTATAAATGATGGCCTGTGGTGATACAGTGTATATTTAATAAAAATAGTTTGAGACAGCCTCAGAGCCACCCTCAGATCCAAGCCTTGAAGGTCAGAGAGTGGAGACCCATGCCCTTAATCCCATCACTCTGGAGGCAGAGATCTCTGTGAGTTCAAGGCCTAACAGAGCCAGGCAGTGGTGGCACACACACCTTTAATCCTAGCACTAGGAACTGGGAAGTGAGACACCTGGGCAGAGAAAAAAAAAAAGGCTGCAGAAGGTAGGAGTTCTTCCCTTGGCCTGCCACCTCCCTTTTAAGCTGAGGACCAGAGGTTTAGGGTCGGAGGATTTGTGCAGACAGGTCTGAGGAGTTGTCTGGGTGAGAAGTGGCTCTGGTTTGTTTCTATATCTCTCTGATAATTAAGCTTTTCCCCAATATCTGGCTCTGGGTTTTGATTATAATACCAAATAGAATCTGTGCAATAATGGCCTAGTCTTTTAATTTGTTCCACAGTGAAATTCAACCATCATGAGATCAAGAACTCTGGGTAGGTAAAGGATGCATGGGTTTCCACAACCCTTTAGTGTTTAGTGTTTTATGTGACGGGTCATAGTAAAAGATTTGCCTGGGCCTCCTGTCAATAGGTATTTGTGTCTTTATGTCTTCCTTTAGATACAGAGAGAAATGAGGCGCTTTAAAGTAGGGACGAATGAGAACATATTGTCCCCTCAGATAATATCAAAATATAAAAGAATTTAATTATTGTAGTTCACAAAATACTGAACCAGACTCCACCTGTGTGATAACCAAAGCAGCTCAAATTTCCAGGGACTCCTGGTATTCTGATGAACATCTTAGGGAGAAAAGAATATAATATCTTAACAAAACCAAAAAGCTTTCTTCCAGGTTTGTTTTGTGTTGAAACAGAAGTTTTGACTCCAGTACAAAATGCCAGTTGCAATATACATCCCAGCATCCTGAAGCCACCACCGCTGTTCCAAGAAGTGGAGTGAAGCCCACGAGCTCCTATAAGGAATGTTTGTGCTGTTAGAGAAGTTCTGGAAACATCCCATAAATTGCCACGAATAAAGCTGCCATTCATTTCTGGTCTCCCAGCATCACCTGCTGTAGGCTCAGCAAGGACGAAACGAAAAAAATCAGAATTATGTTAAAAACAAATTTGTCTTGAATCAAAGCGAAATTATAAAGAAAGAGTCCCTGTGCTGTTTTCCATCGGCCAATACCAAACAACAATGGAAACAAGGTAAAAACAGGAGAAAAAAGCTTAAAATTAATCCTCAAGAAAGCATAGTCAGTGAAATCAAACATCCATGTCAACAAGTAAATCCGTAGTGAGCGAGGCATTTCATGGTGATCTTATTCCAGTTTGTTGCACGGGATGATGTGGGCGTGGCACTGTCCAGATGATTCATCCCAGTTCCTTTCCTGGGGCCGGTGGAGCAGAGCAGAAATTACATCTATTTGGATCCCTTTGTAGGTTGCACAGGGGGTGGTTATATCTGCGATTCAGAATGATTCAGAGCTTATCTAGGGGGAACAGAGGACTGTGTATCCAGGTTGGCAGAGCTGTGATATGCTTTGAACACCTGAAAGCTTCACAGGAATTATGAGCCTTAGATCCTTGGGGACAGGGATTATGGGTAGAAGGCGGCAACGGAACATTAACGGCCCCGAGAGAAAGATGTTGTAAGACTGTCTGAGAAGCCAAGGCATTTAAAATCAATTGGGTACTTGGGAGAAACTTTGAAAGCTTACAAACCAGGCAGCAGGGAGGCCAGAATAAGCCTGAGAAAAACTTGAGACTTGTCATTAAAGGACAGGATATATCCTAATGTGCTGAAGTCTTCCATGGCAATCTACACACCCTAGAATGGTTGCCAACTTTCCAAATGCCCAGTTTCTGACTAACCACATATAGAGAAACAGGAAAACATAGCCTATTAAAATAAATATCAAATCTCCATTTTAAAAAACCTATACATTGGATTTATTAGATGTTTCTAAACAACTGTCTTAACAATTATCTTAATATGGCAGGAGAAGTAAAAGGGGTCGGTGAAGGAACAGTGAACCCAAGGATTGTAAAAACAAAGACATTGTTTAAATGTGCAGGGACACACCAGTTGAACTAAAAATTCTGCTAGAGGGGCTTGCTCATAGCCCTGGGCAGGCTGGGTAAAGAATCTGCAAGCTTGAATGCTAACTATTTAAAAATATGCATTCTGAAGGGCACAGAGCAGAGACCAGGATGGAAGGTCCTGACCACGATGTAGCCATAAAACCCAATGCAGCAAATGCGAAATAAATTACCACGAAGCACCTTGCTCACCTCTGCTTTACTTGCTGCCTTGGTTCTTTGGCTGATTTAGTGTCTAGACTTTCTCAGGAGTTCTTTTAATTTTGGAACACCCCCATTATTATTGTTAGAGGCATTGGGCTCCATAGTCTGCTGTCTTGATAATTTTGCTTGATTTAAAAATAAATAAATAAAAAGACTAAATGAAATTGAATGTAGTCTAAGGAACTAGAGGAACGTTACTGAGGGCTGTATATGGGAGGAAAATCAGAGAGGCTGGATTATTTGAGTAAATAATGTCCGAAAATTCCCAAACTTGAGGAAAGACAAAACTGACTCCAAGTGTGATAGACTAGAAGTCAAAAGCTGCTGAGGGACATGGTCTGACTGTCAAACCACACAGAGAGCCCTAAAAATCGTGGGAGAAAAGCTAACTCCTCACATCTAAGGGTTCTTAACAACATGAAATTTGGCTGCCATATTTAAAGTGACAGGGAAAAAAAACAAAATAAAAACCTGTCAACTGTGAATCCTATAACTACTCAAACTGTGTTTTAAAAGTAAGTTAGAAGAAAATTCAGAGACAAAAGTTAAGAAGGTTCATAGCCATAAGGTATGGTCTTCAATAATTACTAAAGGAAACCATTTAATTAATGAATGAATTAATTAGCATTTTAATCACTTTATTTTTATTATTTTATTTTATTGAGACAGGGTTTCTCTGTGTAGCCATGGCTGTCTTGGAACTCACTCTGTGGACCAGGCTGGCCTTGAACTCACAGAGATCCACCTGCCTTGGCCTCATGAATGCTGGGACTAAAAACATGCACCAACACTGCCTCTTTAATTTTAAATGAAAGAATACTAGTTAGCAACTCAGTGCTGCACAAAATACCTCAAGTTTTCTGGCAAAAATAAATCATGAGCACACGTGTCTTTAAATCACCACTTAACGTGGCTTTTGATTTGCATCTTTAATTTTAATGAATTATCCTTAGGGCTGAAGAGACTATTCAGTGGTTAAGAGCGTTACTCTTCCAGAGGATCTAGGATTCAGTTCCTAGCACCCACATGGCAGCTCACAATGATCTGAAACTCTAGTTGTAGGGGATCCAATACCTTGGCCTCTTCAGGCACAGATGTGGTACACAAACATGTTTAGGCAAAATATTCATACACATATAAAGAAATAATACAAAAGTCTCCTTGGATTCTCCTAAAATATTGATGAGGTGAATATTTCTAGAGATCAAACACTACAAGAAAAGAGTAACTCTGTAAGACTATTCCTTATGAGCATTAATGTGAAAGCCTAAAGACCTAGCAAATTGAACAGTACATCAAGACACTTCTGTATACTGTGCCCACGTGAGATTTATTCTTGAGATGGAAAGATGGTTCAACATATGAAAATTAATAAATACATACATGATTTTGACTTAGCAATTTTACCTTAGCAAATGTAGATGAGAGAAGAAAATGTCTTAAAACTAAAATAGGAAATTCAATGCCATCTAGGACATTAACAAAGTAAATGGGAAAAGCCGTACAAATCTTCCACGTGATCTAGAAAAAGCACTAGGCAATGTTTTTGTTTTTTTGTTTTTTGTTTTTTTAAAAAAAGACTCAGCAATTAAAAGTAGAAGGATAGAATTAACAAAATATGAAATTAACTGAAAGTGGATGAAGGACCTTAGCAAGGCAGCTGACATGATACTCGAGGAGGGACCTCTGGAGAAATATTCCTGACACTGGCTATCTATGGAGATGAATTCTTGGGTCCAGTACCAAATCAATAAGCTATGAAGCAAAACAAAATGTAAATTGACTACTTGTGAAAAGCCAAGCATGTGGGATATCATAGTGGACTGTCAGTGGAAGGAAAGATAACCTTGGGATAAGAAAGCACATTTATCCCAAATATAATAGCAGCCAAGTTAAACTCTAGAAGAGTTAAACATCTTTTGCAATGTGATAATAAATCACCAAAAAGCTCAATTTATAAATTTGTAAAAGAAGTATGGATGATTGAGAAGGACTTTAAAAGGTGTTAAAATCATTAATTATTAGGGAAATGAAAATAAAAATACAAGGAAACATTGCTTTGCACCACGTAGGATGATTATTACAAACATCAAAGAAAAATCCAACCATATCAAAAAAAATCAAAACAATAATGACAAACTCCAGAACATTATAGATGTTGGTGATGATGTGGAGGACTTGAATTCTTTGTGCATATCTCATAGGAATGTAAAATCTAGGCATTGTGGCTCTTCAAAACTGAAAAAAAAAAAAAAAGAAAAAGAAAAGTAGCTGCCACATGATCCAGCAATCCCACTTCTTCACAGATTCTCGGAAGAACTCAAGGCAGGGACCCTGGTGCACTTACATTACTAACAGCAGTGTTCACACTAATCAAGTGTTCACTAATGGATGGGTGGTTCAGTACAGTATGGTATGTATCCTAAAGCAAAGGGGTTCCAACTCATAGTACAAAACCATTGAAGACATTATGCTAAGCAAAACAAGCCAGTTATACAGGCAAATGCTGTCTGGTTATTCCTATATAAAGAAAGCCCTTTCAGTAGTCAAATTCAGACAGACAGACAGACAGATAGAAATAGCAGCTTCCAGAGCTGAATTTAGGTTTGGATTTTCCCCTCCAAAGCTCATGATGAAATTTAATTTCCTTCACATGCAATCATGACAGGTGAACAACTCCCTTATTCATTTTTGCCTGTGGGAGTTGCTTAATTGGTATAGGGGTAGCCTTTGGCAGAAGCAATTAATCCCTACTTGCTTCTTTGATATACTTCCCTATGTGGCACCCTCCACCACGTTATGGCACAGCCAGGGCCCTTGGCGGGTGCTGCCACCATGTTTTAGCACTTCCTCGCCTTCAGATACATATGAAAGACATTTCTGTTCTTTGTAAAGTATCCAGACAAAAATGTTCTGTCCTAGTAACAAAGAGTAGACAAGACAGTTCGCGTAAGGAAGGAAAGAGAAATGAGCATTGCTAAATGAGCACTAACAGGTTAATACAACACTGTTCCATTGCCACTGCCTTGACAGCTGTATAGAAAAATTTCATTTATAAGTAAAATTATAGTCTCTATCACCCGGGGATATATTCCAAGACCCCAAGTTGCCACCTGACTCCACAGACAGTGTCGAATCCCACAACTTAAGCATCTCAGCAAAGCGCTTACCAAAGAAATAAAACTTTTTCAGTCTTGATAGTAAAACAAGTACCATTTTTCTTTTCCTTTTCCCACAAATTGACTGATGAGTACCTGTTTTTATAGCAGCCAGTGTCAGAACTTCCTTCCTTTCTTTTCCTGTTAAGTCAGCATACTCAACTCTGTTTTGGCATATTCTAATCATCATCATGACTTACCCTTGCACTGTGAAGCTAGTGCTGAGTGAAATGATGATGAAATTTGAACCCTTGTGCACTGCACAAGAAGTGTGATATTACAATAGTCTATTTGACACACCAGATGGCTCTGGAGAGAACAGCAGCCAACTGCATATCTGAAAGACACACTGGACATAAGGATGCCTTCTGTCCCAGCTGGGATGGAGCGTGATATGGATGGTACAAGATTTGGTAGTGACACTCAGAAGGCTGTGTAGCTTAACACAAATGGTTTATTTCATCATTTTCCATTTACTACTTTCAGACCACTATTATTGGCTGGGCATATCTGAAATCACAGGAAGTGAAGCCTTAGGCAGTGACTGTGATAAAGCACCTTTGGGGTGCTAGAACCATTCTAAAGCATAAATAGGTCAACGTCACACACATTGTTATGTTGTTATCTTTATAGAGTCTCACTGATGATGCATCTAAACCTTTTGTTCTTTTTAAATTTGAGATGTGATGTTTCATAAGTATTAATCAGTTAAGTGTTATCTTTGGATGGCAAAGATAGCCAATGATGTTTGGATTTGTAGAATTAAGTAGGGAGAATTGTATACCTGGAAGTGGCAGTCCCTTGACCTCTCTCTCAATTCAAGCATCCCAGGCTGACATTGGTCTCACCCAAACTAATTTCACCTGTACCCTAACTGTTCTAATACTACCAAGTTTTCCAGGACCAATTAAAGACATGTGCGAAGTATTTCCTGGCTACCTAAACTTGCATCGAGTTTTCTAACCTCCACTCAGCCCTAGTCACTTCACGTTTGGTAGTAAGATCCTTCTATTGTTTGTCACCATTTTATGTTTGAGAAACAACTAAAATGAACTGAAAAGTTGAGAATAATTCCAGCTTGAAAGGGCAGCCCCCCAACTGTTGTATGAGGTTTCTGTCCCAGACTTTCAGACCCACAGTCCCATAGTCCCATGGAAGCACACAGACATTTGTATTAACAGTACACTGATTGACCTGGGGCCCAGGCATGTAACTTCCTAGCTCTTGCTCTTAATCTAACCCATGATTCTTACCCTGTTCAGCCTTGTGGCTTGGCACCTTTTCTCAGAGCAGCATAGTTGTCCTCTGTCTTCTGGCTTGTCTAGCAACTCTATGGCATCTCTATGGCATTTCTGCCTTGTTTTTTCTGTTCCCAGAGTTTTCTTAGTCTGGTAGCCCTGCCCACACTTCCTGCCTGCCTTTGGCCAATTAGTACTTTTATTAAACCAGTGGGTGGGACAATTATTTACAATGAAACAACACAATCCCCCTATACCCAACCAATCAACTTATCTCTTAATTGACAGATATAGATATAACAGGGACATGAGGTCAGTTCACCAGAACTGAACTTGATCTTGGTTCTTCTGTTAAATTCCAGAGCAGGCTGCTCTCAGAATGAGATCAGAGTTACCTCTGATTTGGATTCTTCAATGAAGTAATTTGAAAACTATCTTTTAGAATACGGGGAATTACCACATTGTCTCCTATGCCCCACCACAATGCACATGTTAGCTTATGCACACTCAAGCACATATACCTATATATGAATAACAATTTTTCACAAATTAAAACAATAGCATATTCTCAGACATACCACTTGTAGAATTCCTTGTAAAACCCCATTAACAAAGAATTTACACACATATTGTCATCATTGGCCAAACTCAGAGTCTTTACTTCATAGCTAAAGCAACATATTATTCTGGCTTAAAATTATATCGATTGTAGAGAAGATTTACTGAACCTATATTGTTTGAACAGGATCAAAAAGGCTGAATATTATTTCATGTTCTCAAACCATATGAAAAAGCAGTGCCTACAGGCCTACAGGTTTTCGGTTCAACTAGGAAAATCACAGCTTCATGTGTGCAGTACCAGACTAACCCAGTGTCAGTGTCTCCATCAACCCTGGGAGTCAGCAGTGGATAATTCAGGCAAACATGCTCACTCCAAGCTCAACCTGACCAATATCATCTCAAAAAAAAAAGAGAAAATTATCTTGTCTAGTTTTGACTTACAAAAGCAGAAGGAAGGACATGTTTGCAGAAAGACTTGACAAACATCCCTGAGAATTTGAGAATATAACTGGAGGTTATAAAGTTGATGTTCCTCATTGCTAGTGTTATTGAAAGCATGCAGAAGACATATAGCAATGATGTATAAAGTCACAGCGAAGACAGGAGTGTCAGACTTTTTATGGGGCTTACCAGGACTAATTTTTAAATTAGAATTACTTTCCATGGAGAAACAACTTCATTGGAAAATAAGGCTAAATAGGCAACATTTTTCCCCCCAGAGGACAGCACAATGTCCATTTTACTTTTCCTAACTACTAACTGTCTAGTGAATCATATACCTATATATAAAATCAAAAATGAAACACAAATCATTCTCCACTTTTGTAAAAGTTTCTCAATGGCAGACTGGAATTTCCAGGAATGACCGTTCTTTTCCCAAATGCCTACCAGGACTTAGAAATGTTAGAGCCTTGATGTGGATTTCTACTTGTTGGTGGCAGAAGTGGAGTCTCACTGAAGGTGGGTGGAGATGATTGGAACTTGGCTTGTGTGCAGCTGGACCCGCTGATTGAGTTATAGATTGCTGTGTGCATTTATGGCAGTGTGCAATGAGCAGCTAGTTCCTCTGGTCTCCTAAATGTTCAAGATAGATGAGTATTTTATGTGCATGAGTATTCTGCCTGTACTTATGTTTATGTACCATGTACATGCTTGGTGCCCACAGAGGCTGGAATAGATGTAGGGTCCACTGTAACTGGGGTTACAGACAGCCATGAGCTGTGAGCTGTGAGCTACCATGTGGGTTCTGAGAACCAGACCCACCCCCATCTGCAAAAACACAAGTGGTCTTAACCACTGGGCTTTCTCTCTAGCCCCAGATAGAAACATTTGATACAATGGTGTGGAGTGAGTGCTAATTTGTTTCAGCTGTCAACTTGATGCAGCCTGGAGTAAAAACCCTAGAGAGTCTCAATTGAGGGATTGCTCATAACAGAGGGGCCTGTGGCTCTCCTACTATCTACTCTCTGGTCTTAATTGTTAATTGATGTAAAGCACAAATTCTAGTTGGTATTTCATTAAAACTCAGAGCCAGATATTGGGGAAAAGCTGGAATATCAGAGAGAGGAAACAGACCACAGTCAATTCTCACCCATCCAACTTCTCAGGGTAAAAGCTATCTTCCAGAGTCCTCAGCCTGGCTCGCTGCTTCTACAGAGTACACATTGTCTGCCCATGCCTCCTTAAATATCTATTTACCCCGTTGTTTCATGTCCAGGTTCAACTCTGCATCATAATCCTAGAGTTAGGATTAAAGGTGTGAGTTACTACTGTTTGGTAGTTAGCTTTAAACTCAAAGAAACACAGAAAGACCTCTGTCTCTGGAGTTATGGGATTAAAGGCATAGGTCACCACTCAGTCATTCCCACGCTGGGATTAAAGGCATGAGTTACCAACTGTCCTTCCTATGCTGGGATCAAAGGTGTGAGTTACCACTCTCTGACCCTGGACTGTGGGTGATTCTATTCTCTGATATTTCAGGCTGATTTTATTAAATATAAAATATATCACCATATAGGAGGGTCCAGCACATTGTATAAGGTGCTATCCCTAAGCAGGTGGGCCAGTGTTGTGTAATAAAGCTAGCTAAGCATGATCCAGAGTCAGAGAGTGGAGTCCCTGGAGGTTCCTGCCCTGGCTTTAGCACTGGTCTGTAACAGTAACATGAAATAGACCCTTTCCTGTGGGGATATGTTTCAAATTGAATATCACAGGACAGAGCCATCTCTTCCAGTTTTTGCCACCCCCCCCCCAAAAAAAACCAGAATTTTCTGTGTAACAGTCCTGGCTGTCCTGGAACTTGCTTTGAAAACCAGGCTGGCTTTGAACTCACAGAGATCCTCCTGCGTCTGTCTTTGATAGGACTGGATTTCATATGGAGGCTTTTAAAAGTCCCCTTGGGGCATTTCCTGAGGGCAGAAAGTTACTTTGTGTGTCCCTTGTTGATCTGTACTCATTCTTCCAATGTCTTCCTTTTCCAGGCCTTCTGCATACTCCAGAAGGGAGGGGCGTTCTCTTGGGATTATTCCTAACAAAAGCACTGTTTCTGGGAATGCCTTGTTTACAGGCGTTTTTATGTGACCTTGCCTTCCACAATTGTAACATTTAACATTTAGACTTTTTCTTATACCTCTAGAAATTAGCTCTCCTACCCAGTTATCATCACCATCATAAGACTCTACATTAATTGTCTCATGAATCCAATCCTCCAAGGGTGCCAATCTTGATTTTAAGGGTCTAAAATATTCCAGACTAGTTTTCAACTCACAGAGATTCTCTTGCCTCTGCTTCCCAAGTGCTGGGACTAACAGAATGTGCCTGGGCTTCTTTTGCCTGCTCTGTCTTTCTATGCCTGCTTTAAATACCCTCTTCACCCAGTTGTTTCACATCCAGGTTAAGATTAAAGGTGTGGCACCACCACTGGCTGCCTGGGAGCCTGGAACTCCCTCTGTAAACTAAACTGACCTCAAACTCAGATTTGCTGGGATTAAAGGCATAGGTCATCATTCCCAGATATTCTCTGAGCTGGGATTAAAGGTGTGAGTTACCACTGTCTGATCCTCCTAGACTGACTGTGGGTCGATCCCTCTGATATCTCAGACTGGTTTTTGTTAAATTTGAAACATATCCCCACATCCCCACACTTTTCTCTCCAAGTCACTTTTGGTCATCGTTACTTATCAAAGCAACAGAGAGCAAACCAGGGAAGCCAGTCTTCTTGGTCCCTTTATATATATATTTACAGATTGTTGCCCTGAGTTCTGTTTTTACTCAGTATTTATTAATGTATAGTTATGCGCAGAGCCACAGATAATTTGACAAGATAGCCTTCGGACAGGAAGAAAAGAGTTCGCAAGGATAACAGCCCCAGTATCACTGGGGTGCATCATCTGGGAGCATTCTTTGAAGAGGAGCCTGAGGAGTCCCCTCAGCACTCCCTGCCCTCCACACACACATTCCTCATCGCCTATAGAAACTTCAGGCCAGAGATTTCATTCCTGTCTCCTTGTTAGTTCTGGTGCAGCGAATTGAACCGCGGGCCTCACTGTGCCATATCCCCAGAGCCATGGTTCACTCGAGTGTCCCCCCCACCCCCCAACGCTGCCCTAGTTTGGGGATTGTAAGGACCTGGGACACAAAGTGCTCCAGGCATCCTGTGCCTGCGCCTAAGGAACCTGAAAAGTGGGGCTCACCTGGTTCAAGTGTGCAGCTATGAGGGACGGCTCCCATATCTTAGAGTTTGTGTTCGCCGGGACTTTCTCCTTCTTGGGTGCCATGGGAAGGATGGGGGTGCATTGGCCTCAAAACTGGGCTGACGCCTGCCTGGCCTGAGCGTTCCCGATGCCTTGGTAACCAAGACCACGCCCAGTTCCTGAACCGATCCTGCTCCCTTCCCCCAAACCGGTTCCTGACCCCCCTGGTCAACCGCTTCTGTTTCCATAGCAGCGGAGTTTGTGCCGCTTGGTGCCAAACTCCCGGAATCCCGGGGTAAATGTGACAAGCTGGCCTCCTCATTTCTTTGATTTACTTCCTTTCTCTGCTTCTCTTGGGAACTCCGTCCGACCCGAATAAATAATGTTTAGAAACTCAAAATTATTCATCCAGGCTTCCTCCACCAAGATTTCCCTGCCAGCCTAGTAGAGCATGACAGCCAGTCAGTGCACATGGTTTCCAACCTCTACGTGATGGAGACCCTCTCTGGGAGCGGAATCACTCCCCACTGCCTCACCTCTTGTCCATTTCTCTATCTGCTCGGCCTAAACAGCCCCCCAGATCCTTAAAAGGAAGCCAGGAGCAGAGTGTTTCATCTCCTGCATCCAGCCTCTATGTTGTTCTGCCTTGTCACCAGCCCAAGACAAGTGGCCCAAGTAACCATAAAGTCTCTGACACCATGTGGCAAAACAAATCCGTCCTACACGTTGGCAGTATTATCAAGTATTGCTAGTATCTCAGAAATAGGTAGCTGGCTCAGCCAGTGGGGATAGCCAGTCAGGCTTGTGGACGGTGTTTCTCTATAACGTTTTTTCATAATTTGTACCAGCTCAGCAAAGTATTTTCTCCCACCCACACCCACCTCCTTTTCTACGGATAATGAATAAAAAGCACTTCTCAAAGATAATCCTTCACAATTAAAAAATCATTAGTACTTAAAATATCTTATGAGAGGGTAGTATATCAATCCCTGAAGCATTCACACACCCTGTATCTGAAAGCCTTTGTGTGTGTGTGTGTGTCACAAAAATGAAATGACTGATGGATGCATCGTGATGCCAGAGGAATTTGCTTGAGATGGGTCTCCATGACAACTGAGGTTTATCACTTTCATTCCCGTAACACCTTCTCCAGCATTTTGTTTTGTGACAACAGTTTCTTAATGTTACAGGACAAAACTGCACGTGTGTACTCGCTTAAAAGTAAGAGTAGATTGATGACATCATTCGACAATTTGGTTTTATTTCTCATAGTTTAAGGTATTGGCAGAAATGTGATTTTTATGCTTAAAGTAATAAAATATTTATTGGCATTTAAGTTCATGTTGCATTTAAAAACTAACTGCTGTGTATATGTGTCGTGTTTTATTGCTTAATTACAGCTCCTCTTGACTGTGAGTACTCACTACAAAGGAAAGCTCTGCACTTAACACAAGTCCACGCAGGTCATTAGCAGGTGATTAGCAACATAGGTTCTGCATAAGAAAGGGAAACAAAAGGAGCAAAATAGGAGACTTTAAGAATAAAAGTGCTACTTTAAATTTTAAAGAAACAATCGGTAGCTTTTTCTAACAAGCAATAACTATACAAACCAGGTTTTGGAATAAAAAAAAAATAAGTTTGTGGGTGTGAAGGCTTTGCTTGAATAATGTTAAGGGCACCACATTTGTCCCTGGTCCCCACTGAGGTCAGTGAAGGCCATCAGATCCCCTGGAACTGCAATTGCAAATGATGATGACCCACCTTGTGAAGAACTGATTGTCCTTTTACAAGTGCAACAAATACTCTCAAGGGTTCAGCCATCTTTCTGGCTCCAATCCTAATCTTAGCAGCAATGAAGTATTTGTTATATTTATCGCCATAAACCCGTTTTTCATAAAACATCTCCTTTTCTTTATTCCCACTGTATGAGTCTAATTTCCCAACCTTCTTTATCCTTAGATATGAAAAAGTGACAGTTCTCAGTAACAGGATACAGTGGAGTTACATATTTTTGAATGTGGGCTGGACTCTGAACACCATTTCCCATGTGTGGTGTAGACTCCTCCATCTGCCTAGATATTGTCACACTGATGTCCTTGACTGTCTGAGTGATTGCTGTGGTACCGAGGTCTCTCCCAACCTCTTCCTCACCTTACAAATTTTTTTGGACTATTAAGTAGATGGGTGATGACTTCTCTTTAAGACTGGAAAGCACTGGGTGTGCTGCAGCCCCTGGGGTTTTGCTAGCCGCTTCATTAACTATACGGCCATTTCTGTTGATTTGGGAAAGCACTTTGACTTAAAGCAGCCTAGGGGAATAATGATGAATTTCAGCTTACTGTTCCAGGTCACAGTTGGTTACTGAGGGGAAATCATTGACAGAACTTAAGGCATCATGTCCACAGTCAAGAGCAGAGCAGAGAGGCGATGGGAGGAGCCCTTTCTGTTCACCTGCAATTCAAGGCCCAGCCCTGGAAACGATGCTGCCTATTTGTGGCTGATTTTCCCTCTTTAATTAATAACCAAGACGGTCCCCCACAGAAATGCCCATAGGTCAACCTGATCTAGATACTTTCTCCACTGAAGCTCTTCCTAGGAAATTTTAGGTTCTGACAAGCTGACCTTTAAAATGAACCATGTCATTATCCTGATGTTTTGGACATTTTCATCGGGGTTCTAACAGTAGTAACTTTTCTGAGGCAGACTGAGGAGCCTTGCTACTTCCAAGTAGACGGTAAGTGATATGGCTACCTATCCCCACTGTACCTTTCACATGCTTAGACAGGACACCCTTTGGCTTCTTTATCTAGCTGATAAATGTCTTATCTTAAATAACTAGTGGGCTACAAACTTGTCCACACTATGTCTCATACATCCAAGGATAGTTTTTGACATTTTTTTTTTCAGAATACAAACAAATTCACTGCTTAGATATCTATATACACTAATTATAATTTTGCAAATATCCTAGAGGAACTGACCTTTAAAAAGACCCAAGTACACATTTTGTGATGAAAGAATGCGCTTCAGAGGGAATCTTTTATGGTTGCCTTGATAAAGTGATGCCGGAGTAAACTTGAATATGGAGAGTTTTCCAAATTGATTTTTAAAACCTCAAAAGATTTTATTTTTATTGCAGAGTGTCTTTTGGTCCGTCTTGGCACTTTTCAATATTCTAGGGAGAATAGTATTCTAGATAATTTATGGTGTCGAATGGGAAGACATTCTATGGTAGCCGAATTTATAGGAGATTTCATCATGCACTTGATCTGTTTAGTTTCAGAAAATAGGTAAGAATTATGATGGTTATAGTTTTAAGGACCAAAGACCATTCAGCCAATAGAAGGCTTTGCCAAGAGCTGAAAAAAAGCATTCCCACCTGTCATACATTTATGAATTGGTATAATAAATTGCTTCCCCCACGAAATATAAGTTGAAAAATTCAAGCATATACTTTACTATATAAGGTTTCCCATATGGCAGTGGCTAACATAAAACTATACTATTTGGAGAGTTTTCTCTCACATTGGAATGGTGCTCTTGGCTTGTTTCATTTAATATTTCAAGTAAGATTTTGTATTTAATATGTTTAATTCAAGGACAGCCTACTTTGGGGCTGGGCCGTTTCTTTAGGGTACCGGGCTTGCAGAGAGAATAACTTCTGCTGTCCTATTCTTTGATCTTAGAGTATTCAGTTAAGTTCATTCACATATGGACTCAAACATACTTCATACTCCTTCTTACACTTGACAAGGTGAAGCCAGTTGTTGATACAGCCAGTATGTTCACTAGGAAGAGGTAACTTTAGGAGCTCTGTGGAGAGTCGCATCGGAGCCAGGGTTCCAAGGATTGGGCATCCACTCAGTCTACCTTTGATTAATGGTAATCTTCAGATAACCTACCGATTTCTCTAGTTGGTATCTTCTTCCCAAGGGCACTTTTCATTGCAGATGTTGTGTTTATATCATGACACCTGTGCTTCTTCTAATCTCCTAAACGCAAAACTGGAATATAGTGTCTCTGGATGTTATTGTCTGTGATGCTGAGGGCTAGACTTCTTTCACAGCTACCATCCAAAACATATGGAGGATATTACACCTGTACCCAAGGGTCAGCATCAGCTTCCTATTCAGTCTTCAGTGCAACCCAAAGTGTTGACTTTAATCTTTAAAGCTCCTTGTTCAGCTGCCGGTGACTTTAGATACTGCAGCTTTCCCTATGTATCATTGTGGAGATTAAAATCAGCTGCAGCACTTGCTATTGGCAGTCCCCAGTGGGTTGTGGGCAGCCTGGGAGCCGGATCACTTTCTAAAGGACTTCCCTAGGAACCCTCTGCTTGTGTCAATGATAAAAGCAACATTTTGGAATTTGCAGTTTGGACCTTGAATGCTTTGTTATGTATCTGTAAGTCTGTGGGACTATAATTAAATGCTGCTGACTTTGGTGTTATCTGTCATGAGAGAGTTCAAGACACCAAACCCACTTCGTGATGAATCAGAAAGTAACAGTTGTGCATATTAAAAATAGAGCGAACACGCATCTGTTTTGTATTCGC
Organism: Phyllotis vaccarum; assembly: GCA_033318265.1. Classification (NCBI taxonomy): domain Eukaryota; kingdom Metazoa; phylum Chordata; class Mammalia; order Rodentia; family Cricetidae; genus Phyllotis; species Phyllotis vaccarum. The sequence goes on along the minus strand of JARWLC010000007.1, from coordinate 113,632,512 downwards.
TAGTGTGGGATTTTTATTTCTAGTGTTCTCTCACTCTAACTTTCCTTTGAAATTCATTTACTATATCTTCAGCAAAGGAATTTGTCCTTAATCCTTTGGGGACAACTTCAAACTCCATGGTGCATGCTAAGTCACTGCTCCAAATCTTGGTGATGTGATTAATGTTTTTATCAATGCCTGCTATTTATAAACTTTACAATGTGAAATAATTTTATGTTTTGTGGCGTACAAAGTTCAGGAGCTCTGGTTAGCATGACTGTATTCAGTGACACTGCTACACCCTAGTAGACTGAACCATTTCACATGATGTCAGGCTGCACGGAAAGGCTTCAGGAAGAAAAAGTGATTGGCAGGACTTCAAGAAACTGATAGTGACATATAATGGCTTGATAGTGGGTTCTCCTTCTCCCCCTTCCCTCCTCTCCCCACCTCTGCCCACATCTGGTTTCTTCTTCTTCCTTAGCCTGACTCTGATCCATACTCAAAAAATGTAGGGCAATATGCTCAAGGTGTCTGAATAGTCCACAACTCTGTGATCTTGCAACTATTAAAAAATGCATCTGTACATAGTTAACTTGATTTTTTATTTTTTCATAGCTTAACTTTTTAATACCTTAGGATGTATAACAGTCCTTGTTTCTATGAGTTATTTACCTTTTCTGCCTTCTAACTTTTATGTAATGCTGTGGTATTGAAGGGAGCCCGTTGCAGGAATCCTAATTGATCTTATACTAAAAACCCAGAGCCAGATATTGGGGCACATTCTAAAAGGTCAGAGAGACAGAGGAACAAGGCGCAGCCACTTCTCACCTACTCAGTTCCTCAGCTAAGGGTAAATCCCCTCTCCGTGACTCCTCAGACTGGATGGGGGGAGCAAAGGAAAACACAGGCCAAAATGGAAGTAACAAGCTCACGTCTCCACCTACCTTATATTCTTTTCCATTTTTGTTTCCATATACATTTTAGATTTTTTTTCTAGATCTGAAAAATGTTGTTGGAATTTCTGTGGGGATTGCACTGAATCTAGGTTATCCTATCTGGATAGACATTTTCACTATTAATTTCGCCAGTCCAGATGTATAGATAGTCTTTCCACGGTTTTCTGTCTTCTTCAGTCTCTTGTCAATGTCTTAAAATTTTCATTGTAGAAGTCTTTCATCCTGTTCCTTAGGTTCTTTTCTACTTATTTTATCTATATTTTAAACTATTATAAGTGAGATATTTTTAATGAATTTCTTGTTGGCAAGCTCATTGTTGGTGTCTTAGCCCAACATGGTCTGAAAGATACATGGAAATATCATCATTATTATTGTTATTGTTATTCATACCATTAAAGCTCATTTGTGGTTTATAATAGGGTCAGTTTTAGAGAAGTTCCATTTGCTCCTAAGAAGAATATGTATTGCCTCTTTGTTGGGTTATACAGTCTATAGATGTCTGGCAAGTTTAATTGATCAACTGTGGTTTTAGCTCTAGAATTCCTTTACTGGTTTTTGATATAAAGGTTCTATTTAGATGTGTGGGTGAGGTTTTATAAACACCTGTTATTATTGTGTCTAGGCCTATGTGATCTCTTATCTCTAATGTTTGTTTTACGAAATTGGGAGCCCCAAGATTTGATGCATACATGTCTATAGTTGCGTACTCTTGATGAATCATTTTTGTCAGCTCAATAGTATTAGAAAAGAATGCTAGCCATGCCCTTAAAAGATTTTGTAAGAAAATGGGGTCATTTATTATAGTTAGTATACTGAACTGCTTGAAATGAAATCTTATATAGTGAACTGCCACAGTTTGTATATGGTTTGTTCTCTAGGAATTTGTGCGTTGGAAACTTGGTACCAATATGGTGGCTTCAAAGTGATAGTGCCTATTACAACCAGGCCTAGCAGAAGACAATTAGGTTTATTCTTAGAAGCTCATGGTCCTGGGCTCTGTCTATACTAATGGATAAAGTAGGGTATCAGAGCTCGGACTATTTCCTCCAGGAGCTGGTTGTCATAAGAGGGAACCTGGATCTTTCTCACCTGTTTGATTTCTTGTTTGTACTTGTTTGCACTTCTCTGCTGTACTGTGATACGGCCAGAAGGGACCCTTACTAGGGCACCAGCTGTGTCGTTTGGACCTTTGGACCACCAGAACCATGGTACAAAATACAACTCTTTTCTTTGTTGCTTAGCACTGTCAGAGCCAGAGCATTTTGTTACATCAGCACTAAAGGATCACAGTGACTATTGTCACAATGACCGTAGGAAAGTGTGCTTTAAAAGTGAAACAGTAAAACCATGGGACTACTTCTTACATTAACACCCAACTTAAGATTTATATGGAAGCTGGCCTTAAACTTTCTATCATATATTTTAGCCACTTGAATGTTGGGATTGAATGTGTGCTACCATGCCTGGCCAGTATGTATATTTTTATATAAATCCGTCCCTATGAGTTAGTTTTTATTTAAAATGGTATGCATTCTGGCTTGTCTACAGTAAAAAAAAATTATTTTTCAAGTGATAAAAGTGATAGGAGAGAGATAAGGTGATAAAAATCTTTTAAAAATCTACTCTATAAGCCTCAATATGGGGTTTCACCCTGTCTTATTGTATCTTGCTGTCTCAGAGACCTGTTCATTTCTGAAAAGCAAACAGAGTGGAAGTGGATCTAAGAATGGGGGGGTCTGGGAGGAGTGGAGGGAGGGGAAATTGAAATTGGGAGATAGTATGTGAAAGAAGAATCTATTTCCAATAATAATAATAAAAAATACTGCCCTGGTAATAATCCCCCAGAGAGCCAAGGGATCTCAAAAGACTGTATAAAGCTACATTTGCCAGAATGCAATGCAAAAGGAAGAGCTATCTTGAGACTGAATAACTCTTTCCAGCATGGAGGAAATGTCACTCAACCTCCTGAGAGAAATCCCGCGCACACAGGTGGAGTACAGGACATCCTCCAGCCAATGTTTCCTCACTCTCAAGCAATGTACTGCACAGTCACTGACTACGGGAAGTCATATAGCAAGAATACTGGAATGGAACCACACCTAGATTCACTCTTTCTGCTGGTGTACAGGACCCTACGCTGGCCTTAGGAAGGAATAACTGTGCCAACCTAATGCTGAGATGTCTAGGAAGCGCACGTAGATTTGAAACTAACTTCACCTTGATGTGAAGATCTCCTTATGATTGGTTTCTCCTTTTGTTATCAACATCCAAGCAAAAAAAGGACCGTGTAGCTTAAAACTAAGGGAAATGAGCAAATAACTGAACTATTTCAGTAGCTGGTGTTTAGGCATGCTCAGTAGAGTGCTCTTGCACTCAAGAACGTTTCCTCCAGATTCCTTCCTATCATTGCAGCTGGACATAGCAACAAAATCCTAAGCCATGCATATGCTTCTTGAATGAGAGCCATGTTTGCCAGGAAGCGGGCCCCCTTCACACCTGGCACCAAGGAGCACACCTCCTTCAGCCTCTCTCTCCTGTCAACACTGTACGAGAGTGAGATATCATTGGCAGCTCAGCAGTTGGTACCACCAACACTGAGCCCTTCCACTTGGAATTCCTACCAGAGCAGTGACAGCTGGGAAGGAGACAGGTGTGTGAGGCACCCCTGTGAGAAATCTGCCCCGCTAGCCTGCAGAACAGGGGAAATATAGAAAGGAAATAAGCAAAGCAGAATCTAAAAGACATTCTTTATACACTAGAGAGCCTTGCTTAGGGAAATGAGAGTTATAAACCACCCATGTGAGAAGGGAAAACATGAGCGAAGTTTGTTTGTAGTGTTTAGTTATAAAGAAAAGATTGCAAGCCATTTGTGAGCTAATTAAAATGAAAGAACACAGAAAAAGTAATGCAAAGAGAATACAGGACCTACAACGATGCTGGATGTTACCCTGTGAGCTCTCTCTCAAATGATACGGCGTTAGTTTCTGAGCCTCCTTATCTGGACGCCACATCCAGAATCAGTCATTCTCTGGCCTGTTTATGTTTTTATTGCTGAGATGCTAGTACTAATTAATATTTACTCAGATCTCTGCTCATGCACATAATTGCATCACAACCTCCCAAGCACACAGAAATTATTACTTACAAATTAATGGAGGCACAGGTTATCCAGCATAAGATCTGAATATAAGCCTCTGGAATCTGAATCATGGGCCACGTCACGTGAGAAAAACATCAAAACCCAGAGCCCTTAGAAAGCTCACAGGGAGGGTGATATGGTTGGAGTCTTCCTTCTATGTCTTATAGCTACCAGCTGAACAGTGAGCCTAGAATTCTATCGTGCATCCAACACTAGTAAAGTGCCTCAGAGAGAGAAGACAGAATTTGAGGCATGGAAGATTCTTTCCAAAAAATTTACATATATATATATATATATATATATATATATATATATATATATATATATATATATATATAAAGGAAAACTGTTTGTGTTGGCTAGGACAGTCACCAAACTTTCCTAAGGGGACAGAGCTTGATCCAAGGAACACTAAGAAGAAAAATGGGATGAGTTCAATGGACAATCCTCAGCATGGGCAGAATATGTGGAAAGAATGACAAACCATGAAGTTGCAGAAGGGATGAGGAGGGCGGGAAGTTTCCTGAGATCAGCTTAACTGGAATATATTGTAGCTGTTAGAAAGGGGTGAGAAGGTGTGGAAGGAGATTACAGAAGGAAGCAAACAAAGCCTCCCCCTCGACTTCTGTGTCTTTCCCCCTAAGGATAGGCAGACATTGGCAAAGCACAGATGTGGGAAGATGGACTCCAGACTATTGGGCAGTGGGTAGTCTTCTGAAAGGAATCTGTAAAATGACTCTGTGCTTCAGTTCGAATTACAATATTGCCATTTGTTTGGTCTAATCCTGGGTGAGTCAACCTCTCTGTGCCTCAGTTTCCTTCTATGTTGAGTGCAGACAGCTGCTGGATCATTCTCTGTAGTGGCCCTGAACCCACTGCACAGGCTCTTCTATTCACCAAGGGAAGAGCAAGTGCTTATGAATCGCATGGGCATTGATTATTTAGCTTCTCTTTACTTTGTATATTTTTATGTATGAACTGACTACAGCCAATACACAATGCTTTTGTAGCATGATAATATGGTGAAGGAAATTTGAAAGGTCAGTTTGTTATTCAAAAACTAACAAGTAGTTCATTGGCATTTTAGGAAAATTTCTTATACTATAAACCTGTCCCACAATTAAATTCATTTGAGACATAGAAAGTTCCATTCAGTTACTGTCCTGGATTCAAAATCCTGTTGGATTGTAAATATTTTTTAAGAGAGGACATCTTTAAACTATTGTCTTTTAATGATATCAATGTATGTATGTATATATGTATGTATGTATGTATGTATTTATATTGGACTAACCCTGCTCACTGTTAGGGACTAACCCTGCTCACTGTGAGGGACTAGCCCTGCTCACTGTGAGATCAAATAGACAAATGCAGATAGAAGTTGAGAGGCAAAGCCCAGGAGGATCCAACACATGGGCTGTATGGTGGCTTCCATTGAGCTGGGTAGAGGAATAGGGGAAATATTTGAAAGCTATCACTGAAAAGAAGGATCTGAGTGCCTCATCCAGGGTTGGGAAGATGAATGTTACAACTCTGTTGAAGCATAAGCAGCCCCAGTTGGGTATAAGATGACAGAAATCTTGTTTGCTCTACAAACAGGCAGGCATGTTCAATTCTTAACATCCACTGTTTTCATCTTCTCCATTCCCTCCTTTTGCCTTCCCATCCCTTCCTTCCCCCTCTTCTCTTTCTACCCTTCCCCCCTTTCCTTTTTTACTTCATTCAACAAGCCTTTTGATCTCTGCTTTGTTTTCAACATTGTGGTAAATTCTAGGAATACAAAGTTACATAAAATACACCTCCAATAATGGTTGGGTCTGATGGTGATGGATTATCAATAGATAATCACATTATCTGTGATTCCCAGGAGAGGACCAATAATTCAGGTTGGTCTTTTTTTGATGGAGCAGTTGGTGGTGAGACACACGGGGTGGCTTCAAAGAAAAAGAGTCACAAGCTAAGTAGTGTATTCATTAGATAGCTGGACACTTGAAGGGGGCTAGAACATGGGGCCGAGACCTGTGTTTGAGGAAATACAAGAATCTTTCTCTGGTAGGAGAACTGGGCAAGAATGGAGGAGCAGAAAAGTGGATCAAAGCCAGATGCCATGGGGCTGGTGGTACGCTAAGAGGAGCATGCACAAGCCTTCTGACTGTAACAAAATGTCTGAGGTGTCTTGTACAGGAAGAAAGTTCACTCTAGTTCAATAGCTTGTGAGCTTTCTGTCTGTGGCTAGTTGGTTTATTCTTTTGGGCCTATGATAAGGTGGGGGGGTACACTAATGGGCAAAACTACCCACTTCTTTGTTAGAAAGCAAAAGAGACAGAGCAGAAGAAAGCAGTGATGCAGTCTCCCTTGACAGCACACCCTCAGTGATAAGAAACCTCTGCCTGATCCTTGCTCATAACATCTCCACCATCTCCATATATCATTAAGAGTGAAAAAAAAAATCCTTTAATGTGGGACAGAGACAGTCCAGATATAAGCTGTAGCAGTGAAGAGTCACATTCCCAAAAACTATGGAACTATGTAGAGCTTTCTACTCCTGAGAGGCACGGAGAGGAACTGACTTCAGCCAACAGTCTTCTCACCATTTCTGTTTCATTGTGTGATTTTAAACAGAGGGCTTTCACAAGCCTCATTTCTAAAGTCTATACTAGAACATGCCTTGCTGGGAACTACAACGTCTATAGAATTTTACACATCTTCAGTTCCATGACAGATGGCTCCCAAAACAAAGAGCCACTCCTTTATAAGTCAGAAATCACGTTGACTGCGGAAGTAAGGGTGTCATCAAATTGTAGGTCTGTGACACTTGCATGTTGTCTCTTGACTTCTCTGAGTCTTGGGTCGTTCACTCATGTGGTTGAACGAGTTATTCTCACAAAACTAAACCAAAGGAGTTCTTATCTTCCTTTTTATTTCTTCGTTTATTTTCATTTATAATTCATTTACTTTTTAAGACAGAATCTTGCTTTCGTGGCTTAGGCTGGCTTCAAACTGACAATCCTCCTGCCTCTGCCTCCCAACTTCTGGGATTACAAGCAGGTACTACCATGACTGGTTGGTGCTTGTCATATTTAAACTACGTCCATCTTCCCTCTGGCCTTCCATCCTTCCCTTCTTCCTGTCTTGGTTTCCCCTGTCAGCTGCGGGCTTTTGCATGCCACCCCTCTACCTCATGAAGCAGGGAATGGGCTGTCACCACTAGATGTGAACAGCGAATGGAGAAGCATCACATCAGACCAAACATCTGGAAGTCCTAAACATTTCTGGGGACCAGAGCAGAGGTGCTGGCATACCTGCCAAGGAAGTTGGCAAGTATATGCATGTAGCACTTCTGGGGCAGGACCTCAACACAACGCTTGCTGTGCTGTTTCGAGAATGCCTACACAGGTGTAGATCAAACTCACGACCTAAATCAAGGGGAAGTACTACCACATGTTCCCACACGAAGGCTGGAACAGCAAAGGCCACCTCCACAGGAGGAGTGAAGACTGGAAGTGAGGATCCAGGGGAGATAGAGAGAGAAGTAAAAGAGATGCCAATGAAAAGAATTCGTTAGAGGAAAACAGTAATCCCTCCCTCGATGAAGATGAGGACATGTTCCTGGACCACTTAGTGCCTTGTGGAAATATCCCTCTCCCTGTGGGGATTTAATAAAGTTTCAGAAGTTTTGGAGATATCAGAGGGAATCTACCCACTATATGGGGGGTTAGTAAAAGCTCCAGAAGTCCCAGAGTTCTGACCACAGTGGTGGTGATTCAAACCTTTAATCCTAGCACAGGGAGTATCCTGGAAGTGGTGACCTACACCCTTAATCCCAACTGAGTTAAGGTCACTTCAGATTATAGAAGGAATTCCAGGCTTCCAAGCAGGTGTGGTGGGGCCATGCCTTAATTACTGAAAGAATACTTTAGAGGGGATTCAAACACAGAGAAAGCCATTCCAAGGGAATCAAGGCTGAGGAAGCTAGAAGACAGCTGGGCAAGATTTGACTGTGGTGTTTATTCCCTCTAATATCTTCAAAACTTCTGAAACTTTATTAAATCCCCACATCTCCCCTCCTAAAATCTTTCCATTTATGTATTGTGTCTTTCACATCATGCATGTAGATACCATTTATTTCACTGTCTCTTGGTATCTGTGCTCTGCTCTTGCACTGCCCCCCCCCCAATAAAATAGGATAAAGCTTAGGAGGGAAAAAGGAAAATTAAAGGAAAAATCTCTTCTTTGAAGCTGTAGTGTGACACAGTAAGTCACGGAGCAAACCCCCTTATTCATATATCTTTACTTCCAAGTGTTTAATGCAAAGAGTTATTGTTCTGGTTGGAGGTCTCTGATGCTGGCACTCCTCTTGGATATCCTGTTGTTGCCCTCTGTCGTCTGCCCAGCACCAGGAGACACTGGACAGGCTTGTGTTTGCTCCTCGGGGACTGGGTCAGGACTTGCTCCTCAAGCCTGCAGGTATGTGGGTCTCCTTGTCCCATTATTCAGTCTACCATGGCACTGGGCGGGACCATGCTTCCTAGGAGCTATTCCTAACTATTCTCCATGCAGGCTTCCAGCCTTCACCTTACTTGGACGAATCCCTGTTTCCCAAGCTGCCGGTTGCCACCTCAGAATGAATCTCCGTTCACCATGACCACAGGGAAGGACTGAAGAGGCTTGGCTTGGGGATTGTAGCTACACCCTGACACGTGGAAGGGCTGAGAGCCTGGATGACCATTTTGGTGAAGAAGGGACAGTTTAGAAAAAGCAGACCCATGGGTAGCTTTACCCTTTGGAATGTATTGCCAGTCTAGATTGTTTTCTGTAATTCTTGGAGACTGGTGGTTTCTAGAAAATTTCTAGATATATTTTTAAATGTATAGGAATGATGCCTACTAGAAAAAGTAAACAAACAAAAATATGTTCTAAAACTTAAAACGAGAATAAAATGTGCCTGCTATAGTTTTTGAGAGAGTCTCTCATGGTCTGGAGCTCATGCAATAGGCCAGGCTGGATCCTCCCAGCGCTGGAATTGCAGACATTGCTGTCATGCCTAGTGATTGTGCATGGACTCTGGCGATTAATTCTCATGCTTGTAAGACAAACATTTTGCCTGAGAGGTACTGTTTAGAGTGCTGTTTTTGGTGACAGTGGAGAGATAGAAACAAGAAGTTACACAGGAACATCCATGGACCAACAGCCTCTATACATGGCTACGGATTAGTGATGCTAAGATATTGGCCAAACTGTGTGGAAAGAGGAATTCGGGGTGAGTCCTGGAGAAAGTGAGTGTACGGCTCACTAGAGGATGAACAAGGCTGAAAGGAAGGTGAATTCATTCAAAGCTTTGCTCAATGGAGGATGAGCCCCTATGAGAAGACAGATGCCTAAGAGAAATGATTGCTGTTTGAGTTGGTAATCATCAGAGAAATGGGTATATAGGAAAAGATGTGTCAATTATCTATCTATAAGTGATAAAGCAAGGATGGTGGTTAAAATTGTCCAGGAGAAAAGGCAGTGTGAAGGCCTATGGCACTGAGAGCCTCTTTCAGTCTTTAGCATAACCACTGCAAGATAAACCATAGCTTCGGAGGCGGTGTTTGCTGTGGTAGGGGCAGGGTAAGGAGAGGGTCCCTATAAGCAGTTCTGTTACTGTGCCTTAGTGTAATGTGTGGAAGGGATTGCATGCATTGGTGAAAGCATTCACTCCATTAGAGCAAAGCAGAGTAAAACACGTTTATTTATTGTACCTGTACAAGGAACTCAGAGGGTATGCGAGTGACTGGACAGCCCAAAATGGTGATGGGCTATGGAGTTCTTCATGTTGGGTGCATTTCTGTCCTTCCTTGTTCTGTTAGCAGGAGCCACTCTGAGTGTACTTTTCTGTCATGTAAATGAGTGCAGCTCTGTGGTATTGGGTCGTGATCAATTTTACTGGCTCACTTTTTACTATTTATATGGAAGGATGTACCTTTTTATTTTTTTAATTCTGGGGGCACTTGTTGGACCACGCTTGTATTTGGGACCTATTCTCTTTCTAGTTCCTCAATCATGATGTTTCCCTCCACATGGTGAATTTCCTTCCAAAAGTCAGAAAAGAACCGAGTCTTTCTGTGGCTACAAAGCCAGTAGTAGCCCATATGCTTCTGCCAGGACTGAGCACTGTGTTCCCTCTGCCTTGGGGCTTTGGCAAGCTCGTGGCTTCTCATCTCCAAGGACAGTGGGAAGTTGGGTCGATTCAAATTTCTCTTTCTAAGTTACAAGGTGTGTGTGTGGGGGGGGGGGGGTAGAAATCCATGATTTTTTGGATGCCCCTGTCTAAATGTTCACCCTTGAGAGGAAATTGCTTTCTCCAGTAACTAAGCAATAAATCTCTCACCAATGGCAGTCCCTCACTTCCTGAAACAACAGGACCAGCTAAAAGGAAAAGAAGGAAGCATTCCCATGCTGTCTCTCCACGAATCCCCCTCTCTCCAAACTTTGTGCCCCGTCAGACTACAAAGAGGGCCGGCCACCAGGCAGGCATCTGAAGTGGCTTTAGGACTTCTCTGGAAATGCAACTGGATGTGGTCAAATGGCCCTGGAAAACTGCCTAGGGTGAGAAAATGTTTAGTCACATCACTCCAGAAGACGTACAGCTTGTGAGGCTGGTTAAGCAACTCAGGCAGAGTGGGAAAGATAATGGCTGGTGCTTGGTGTGTGGAAGGGGAGAGCTAGCGAGGTAGTTGTTGGGGAACAAGGAGATGATAGGACCATACAACTTTGTCTTGATTTCATGGGCTGTGCGTGCGTGCATGCGTGTGCATGTGTGTAATGGTTGAGAGTGTTGATTTTTTTCCCTTTCCGGTTTTGTGCGTATCACCAAACTTAACCATTCCCGCCTTTATCAAAAATGTCACCAAAACTAAATGTTACTAGGTCCTGCTAAGCTTTTCAAGGGCTTAGTGAATAAACATACCTTCAGTGCACAGGGAAAAGATGTTTGAGCCCCAAGAGAACTAATTGGTAGTTTTTTAAGGAAGATGGGGTGATTCTGTAAAAAAAATCTCACTTATAACATTAAAATTCAAGGAATGCTTCTGATTCATTTTATATCTGTTCGTTTTAATAAGATACATGGTTTTAAGTTCCTTACCACTGAAGGAAAATGAATGCTTAGGAGGTGACATACAGGTCCTTTTGTTGTATTTCCCGATTGAAATGAGCCTGTGGGAAACAGCAGATGCCAGGCGGGCTCCATCAATTGGCCTCTGGACCCTCAATAGCCACAGACCAAGCACAGAAACTTCATACCTGGAGGTGACATAAATTTATATCTAATGGTATTAATACATGTATGATTTCTATATGAAATTGTTCTATTTGATGGCGAAGTGGTGTTTAATACAACTGAAGAGAGAGCTGGAGAATTTCAGGCCTGATTCCTTAGATGCCATTACCAGGTTTGTACCTTCAGGGACCTAAGTGTCCTCATCTGTAAACTAATCCTATAAAAGTCTTTGTCTCATGAACAGAGTAATGAGGATTCGGTGAGATAATTTAATCATATTCTCAAAACACATTAACAGTTGCAATTATTTGCTATGAAAATAACCTTACAAGTGATAGATATAATTGGGCTGATTATTAGAGTATTTGTAGCAACTAAAACCAATTTTAAAGATGCATGTAAATTAGGAAAGGATACAAGAGCTCATTATATCTAGGTACTAAAGAAAATTCAAGAATCATATCACTTTTTGTTGACTGAGGCAGTTACATTGAATTCTGGCAATTACACCATCCTTCTTGACATTCTGTGTACTATAGTTTATTGTATTAATATGAATTCACTGAGAGTAGGAATATCTCATATTTAAGAAAAAATATATAAATAAATAAAAACATCTGGTTAAGAAGTTGAAGATGTGATGATTAGGGTTCATCAAAGAAAAGTCCCTTATTGTGTCAGACTCTGGCTAGAGCTGCATTATCGAAACAGCTCATAGAGTCAGAATTAATTGTCCAGATATGTCAACTCATACAAGGAGACATACTTGACATTGTTATCATCTACAGTTACAATAGCACTATTGCTTTTAGTATATATATATATATATATGTATATATATATGTGTGTGTATATATTATATACTTTATATATGTGCTTATAGCGTATATATGCTTATAGCTAATGCTTAGACTCATAAAAGCTATTAATAATAGACACACTTACATATAGAAACCCAAGTGTTTGGTCTGTTTCTTGGAAATTGTTTGCTAAAATGTGGCAACAGAAGAACCTCTTAAATGTCTCACATTGGATTACACAGACTAGATGGCTCATTCTTCCCCGAACACAGATTTCCTGTCATGATTGAATGGTAGCGATCTCACCATCATGTGCACAGAGCTGTCTGTTCCAGGACTGCAGCACTGAAATGATTATATAACACACCAGTTGTTAATGCAGGGTAGTGACATTGTCTTAGTCCAGAACAGTTCTGTCTCAAGTTATCTGAGAGATTATTTCTCAAGTCTGAGGTCTGTGAATTGGACAGAATCATGACAGCTTGTTATTCAAAAATTTCTCAATGTCATCATTGTTTACAATGGATTGCAAAGCAGGACAGAACAGTGTACCTGCAGTGCATGCCATTTATCTAACAATATTATTGCCAACTTTTATAGGTCCTTTCTCAAATATTTAAAGTTATAGTAAACAACAAATATACATTATAGAAGTTACTTAATTCTCTTCTGGTGATTTTAATGACAACGCAATATCAAGATTCTGAATTTTGGGTAAACTGAAAAGTAGCTGCAAACATAGGAAGGACCCACTGTCAAGGAGAGAAATCCTACAAGCTTGCTATCCTGTTTTAACAGGGGTCTAAGCCTTATCTTTTAAATGCCACACTCCGACTGGTAAGGCAAGCATAGACCTTAGTAACTGCAACACCAGTCATGGCCCAAGTCGACCTGTGTCTTATCTTCCTGTTGCTGGGATGAAGCAAAAACAAGTTAAGAAAAAAAGGCCTTATTTTATGTCGCTGTCCACATCACAGGGCAGTCAAGAGAAGAGGAGTTTATGCATTTGGTCATAGCATCCATAAGAAGTAGAGAACAGAAGCGTGGGTAGTTGGATCAGCCATTAAGCTCACTTGTTGATCTAGAGGACCTGAGTTCCCTAGATGTTACATGTTACAACCAGCTGGAATTCTGGCTGATTCAATGCCCTCTTCTGGACTCTTTGGACATCAGGAGGACATGGGATTTGTATATATACACTTGGGAAAAACACTCATGCATGTAAAATAAAAATAAATTTTGTAGAGCAGAGAGCAATGAACGAATGTGGATGTATGTTAGTGCTCAGCTCATTTTCTCCATTTCCTATGGCTGTCCATGGAATGGTCCCACATAAAATTAAAATAGGTCTTCCCATCTTCCCATATCAATAAAACCAAGATAATCTTCTTCAGGTCCCAGAGGCCCATCTCTTTGGTGGTTCTTGTTTTTGTCAGGTTGATAATTGAAATTATGAAAACATGGTTACTCTGCTTAGTACACACATAAGGGCTTAGCAAGTCAGCTCTGAAACAAAAAGATTCTCCTTGGAAAGGAAGAGAAGGAAATTGCTGTACTACATTACCACCCCCCCCCACGCCAAGCCCATCCATATATGTAAATGTTATTCCCTCAAACATTTGAGAACATCACAGCTACAGGATATTTAATATGATAATCCCAGAACAATGGCCTGGGTAGCCATAGCAACTCAGAAAGATGGTGGAGAAGGTAGTGGGCAGAGCAGAATTGGGGAGAAGAAAAAACCTGAAGGGTCTGCAGGTGATGAGCATCCAAAGCTTGTAAATATCTCAGAAAACAGGTCCATGTGCAGTAATAAAAAAAAATGTCTGTGACATGAATATGATTTGTATTTGTGGAATAATATAAATGTGGAATAAGTGATGTATCTATGAATATCATATTATGGAAGGCTTCTTCACCCCTGTGAATGAGAACAGTGTTTTCCAGACTTACAAACTGTCATCCCAAGTGAGAAATTCAGTTTTTATTCACGATCAATACGTGTATTTACGGCGAATGTACATGCACAGGAAACACAACTTTTATAAGATGTCATTTATTTTTATAGCTGTGTTGCTATCTTCTAGCATGTAAAAAATAACATTAACCACAGGCCTAGCAAATAGGTTTGTAGCTTCTAATGCATGATGGTTGTCTGTGTAAGAAATTGCTTCGGACCAGGCTTCAAACAAACAAAAATCATCAGAACTACACATAGTGAATGTTACTCAAGCCATGTGAGTTTTCCTGGCTAGGACAATAATTTGTGTGTGGAAAGAATGGTGGGAGGAGGCCAGTGTGGGGAAACCTTTGAAAGGAAACAGAAATGTCAATGAAATAAAGAAGGATCGCGGTGGGCGGGGACAGCTGATCTGAGCAGTCTGACCTTATCACCTTCACTACAGGGGACAAAATACACTTCAGAATGTTTGAATCAAACGGCACATCTTAAACACCCTTATTTAAGCTTATTTTTTTGTAGTAGTGGGGTTTCTCAGTCCTGGGCGGCCAGAGACCCAGACCCACAGACCTGCTGTGCCAGACTGCTTAGCCACCCGCTGCTGCTCAGGCCCCCAGAAATGACTCAGACACTTACATTAACTTTATGCTGTTTGGCCTATGGCTCAGGCACATTGCTAGCTAGCTCTGACATCTTAAATCAACCCATTTCTATTAATCTGTCTGCCACGTGGCCCGTGGCTCACCTGTGCTCCTGCATGTTGCTCCTTTGGGCTTCAACTCGGTCTGCCTCTGACTCCGCCCTTCCTTTCCTACCTATGCTCTGATTTCTCCTCCTACTTTTTCTATGGTGCCTGTCATGGCCCAAAACAGCTCTTTTATTTAAAGATTGAGATTCACAGCACACAGAAAGGCATTCCCACATCATTTTTTTTCTCTAGGTTATAAAGTTTCTCTCCTTAAGAATATACATAAACAGGATATTTTCTCAGCAATTGAAGAAATTAAAATTTTTAATGAAATACAAAGGACTATATTAAGTTGGAGATGAGATACGCTGATTAGATTATCCAATAAACCTCCTGCTCTGGGACAATTTTCTTGTTCAATGGTGTATTTGTTTGTGTGTGTGTATGTATATATAATTATTTTTCTTATCAGTATGTTTTTAGACAGATCATGCTTCAAATTGAAATTTCAGCTTTCACGATTTCCCTGTTAGATATCAAAGCATTCTTTCCCTCTTTTAACATCCAGTCAGCTCCCACATGGCTTTGCTCAATCCTGCCTTTCCTTTTTTTTCACATACACACTCAGCCGCTGGCTTTTACTTTGTACAGAAATATATTTTAACTTGAAATAATTTCCACACCTACTTTGTTTAAAAAAGGGCTATGAAACATTAAATTTAATTTATGAAGTCCTCTACACACACACACACACACACACACACACACACACACACACACACACACACGTGTTGCTGCTGTATCTCTGTATGCCAATGACATTAGAGTTCCTGGCAAAAGGCAATGTATAATCAATTATCACCTGTCACGAGTGCCTTTTAAGATCCAGCCAGATATTTCGGAAATAGTGCTTAGTTCCACCATGGAGAAAATCCTTCCCCTCCCGTTAAAAGCAGTGTAGTTCTCAGACTTAAATCTTTTCCAAAGAAGTTTCTACAATTTTCAGCTTAGTCAATACAAATAGCATCTTGCAACTTACATCTGAGAAAATACATTTTAGCACTTCAAAACTAGTTTATCAATATACTTGTTGCCTGGAAATGACAACAAATCCAATGTCATTTTTTTTTTTCCTTTGCAGGGAAATTAGTTTCCCCAGAACCAGTTACTAGCCAGCGCCTCTTTTTGTTTCTGCTTTAGTGTTTATTTTGATTTCAAGAACTAGAACTTGCCTCCTTCTGACCCTACTGTGGTTTTACTTTCTTTGTCTTTATTTTTCCCCCAAGTCTTTCAGAAAACATAAAGCTTAATTATTTTCCTTCCACCCAATGCGAGGATGTTACCATCTATTCCACATCAGGGATTCAGTAAATGCTATTAAAATGTATGTGCTTTTCCTGAATGACATGGATTCTAGCACATGACTTAAATCCTCCCTATCCACATAAAGGGTTCAGTAGCTTTCCTGACAATAGTCTCGGTGGGCGGACCCTCTGAAGAGGAATGCGTTTCTGCAGGTTCCTTCCCTATGTTTCAACTTTAGTACCCGTATTCATTAAGGCCGAAATTAAATAGTTCAGTGGAGATTTCCAACTTTAGTAGTATTTTTTTTTTTTTTTAGCTAAATCAATGGCCTACCTTTGAGAGAGAGAGAGAGAGAGAGAGAGAGAGAGAGAGAGAGAGAGAGAGAGAGAGAGAGAGAGAGAGAGAGAGACTGAGACTTTCTTAAACCTCCAGAGGGCAGCCCCATACCAGATGTTTTGAGGGATATAGTCAGCTGGGACTTAGGAGATGGACTCAGCTGTTTGCTCTGGTCACTGTGTATCTGACCGCTGCTAGCCTGGAAGAACTTAGGCTGGGGAGCAGATATGAGCTATCTATATTGATGTCTTCGAAACAATCAAGGTGATAGCTGGCAGTCTCATTTATGATATTCTTAGTTTCTGCAAGACCCTGAGACACACAGGCACTTATTTCATAAACTGACCACAGGTGACAGATTGCCTTATAATTTGTGCCTTGGGGTCTGAGGTAATAAAATTATATATTCATTTTATATTTGTATGAGTTTCCTATTAAAAAATATACATGAAAGCAGTGAGCAATGTGATTCAAACATCTGGTTTTTAAATTCACATATGCTGTCCTTTTAGCTATCTGTGGCCCATCTACACAAGGCCATTGTCACTTAACAGTGAATCTCAGAATCTACAGGAACCAGGATTTTATAAAGTTCCCTGGTTTAGTTCATGTGGGACTCAATAGACTTACCTGTGCTCCGCTCCTTTCTTCTAAGAGATAAGAAGCAGGGATTCTCTTTTGTTAGAGCAACAGACCAACATTTTCAAGTGGGTTACAGCTAGAGAGGTAAAAGTATTCATACTGTTCATGTTTCCAGGGTGAGTCAGCCTCTTCTGCTTCCAAGAAAGTTATGTTTCAGGAGGATAAATAAAAATTAGCACAAATAACTGGGTATGTTCTCTCTCCTCTGTGTGTGTGTCTGTGTGTGTGTGGCTGTGTGTGAGTGTGTGTGGCTGTGTGTGAGTGTGTGTGGCTGTGTGTGAGTGTGTGTGGCTGTGTGTGAGCATGTGTGTGTGTGAATGTGTATGTGTGTGAGTGTGTGTGAGTGTGTGTCTGTGTGTATGTGTGTGTGAGTGTGTGTGAGTGTGTGTGTGTCTGTGTGTGGCTGTGTGTGAGTGTGTGTGGCTGTGTGTGAATGTGTGTGTGAATGTGTATGTGTGTGAGTGTGTGTGAGTGTGTGTTTGTGTGTGTGAGTGTGTGTGAGTGTGTGTGGCTGTGTGTGAATGTGTGTGGCTGTGTGAGTGTGTGTGAATGTGTATGTGTGGAGTGTGTGTGAATGTGTATGTGTGTGAGTGTGTGAGTGTGTGTGAGTGTGTGTCTGTGTGTGTGAGTGTGTGTGTGTGAGTGTGTGAGTGTGTGTCTGTGTGTGAATGTGTGTGTGAGTGTGTGTGAGTGTGTGTGGCTGTGTGTGAGTGTGTGTGGCTGTGTGTGAGTGTGTGTGGCTGTGTGTGAGCATGTGTGTGTGTGAATGTGTATGTGTGTGAGTGTGTGTGAGTGTGTGTCTGTGTGTATGTGTGTGTGAGTGTGTGTGAGTGTGTGTGTGTCTGTGTGTGGCTGTGTGTGAGTGTGTGTGGCTGTGTGTGAATGTGTGTGTGAATGTGTATGTGTGTGAGTGTGTGTCTGTGTGTGAATGTGTGTGTGAGTGTGTGTGAGTGTGTGTGGCTGTGTGTGAATGTGTGTGGCTGTGTGAGTGTGTGTGAATGTGTATGTGTGGAGTGTGTGTGAATGTGTATGTGTGTGAGTGTGTGAGTGTGTGTGAGTGTGTGTCTGTGTGTGTGAGTGTGTGTGTGTGAGTGTGTGAGTGTGTGTCTGTGTGTGAATGTGTGTGTGAGTGTGTGTGAGTGTGTGTTGCTGTGTGTGAATGTGTGTGGCTGTGTGAGTGTGTGTGAATGTGTATGTGTGGAGTGTGTGTGAATGTGTATGTGTGTGAGTGTGTGAGTGTGTGTGAGTGTGTGTCTGTGTGTGTGAGTGTGTGTGAGTGTGTGTGAGTGTGTGTGTGGCACACTGACAATGTTCATAAGATATAGCTACAGAGAGATACTTTACATCCAGGTAAGAATGTGGAACAGAGTGAGAGTGTTGGTTTCCCACATGAGATCAGACACTGGAGTTTATTCAGGGGTCTTGCCTAGTGGGTACGAGGGAGAGAAGCAGAAGAGAGAAAGACAGACTTTCACGTGGTGGCTCCTTTTAGAGAGTGGGTGGGCACAGATTTACATAGCCATGCCTAGGGCTGTGCCCTCCATACATGGCTCATTCTGTCAGGTACCATGCTGGGTTTACCATGTGACTGCTATGTGCTGGGCATCCTTGCAGAGAGAGCTTTAAGAACTGTCCAAATGCTCTGCCATTTGAAAGGATGAAAACCTCACCTGAACTCAATACTTTTCACCATGTATTTTATGTGCCATGCTATGCACTATATCAAGTGACCATGGGCTTATCTCCCATATACATTCCTACTAGTCTATCAATACTCACATGAACTACAAAGAGGGATAAAGCAGGTTAAGCTTACAACCACATTGCCGTCTCGCATCTACATGCAGACAGGGACCGTGCTGGAGCTGTTATCTGTGCTCTGGAGGCTGACAGCTTATTTTGGTGGGTTGAAGGTCACCTACAGCCATTGCAGTGACAAGTTGCATACTTGAGACACTAAAGGCAGTACACTCCTATATCTAGCACCTAGCATACTCCACCTAACTCTGGCCTCCCAATCCCTTCTTCAGAGTTGGCTCTTCAGGGTATGAGGAAGCACTGCCCTCCTCTGGCCCACTGGAAAGTTCCCTCCGCATGTCTCTATGACAACTGTCTTCTTCACCACTTCTTCCTGCGTGTGTCAGAGTTGTGCGTGTCTATCCTTCTCACACTTCTGCACCTCACAGACTCTCTGGCTGTTTCTTGTTACCCAGCTCACCTCTCCTAAACTGTGCTCTTGGACCTCAGACATGTGCCTTCTGCCCATTGGGACACTTTAGACAAAAATCCAAAACTAAAACGTAAAACAGTAACAACAAGCATTTACACCCAGGAAGCAACCTTTCTTAAGCTGTCCCGGGGTGTCCACGATGCTTTCCTTACTCTTGCTAGGCACTCGCAGACCAGCTTCCATTCCTTTTCCTCACCTGTTTGAAATGGGAACTGGGAGCTCACAGATGGAATTATCCTTTTAGGATGCATCTCTCCGGAGAATAGGAACAAGAGTTGCTGATAATTCAACCTTGGTGTGGCCTTCAGTTTCAGCAAAGCATAAACTCACCCCCCTTTGAGAGTTTCTTTTGGAGCAGCTATTGATTCTAGAAACACGGTTTCCTATTTTACTTCTGTATTAGTTACTTATCTCTGGCTGTGAGAAAATACCATGACCAAGCCAACTTATAGTCCCAAATGGTTAGTGTCCACGATGGTGGAGTAGAGATAGCAGGCAGTAGGCAGCTGGAGCAGCATCTGGGAGCTGACATCTCAGACTACATACAGGAATCAGAAAGATTACATTCGGGTGAGTAAGTCTTTTGAAACCTGAAAGCCCTCCCCCAGTGACATACTTCCTCCAGCAAGGCCTTCTAACCCTCCTCAACAGCCAATTGTGCACCACATACCCAAGTACTGGGACTCACGAATGGCACTTCATTTAACCTGGCACACCTAAACTACAGAAGGACCTGGAAAGCTTCTTTCTCCTAACATCATTTTTATCGTTCTTCCTCCATCCAGGCCTCCCAAAGTTCATGCTTCCAGGCACTGATGTCTGCTACCCTTCCTTGTTGCAGTCAGTGATAGCCCTCTAGAACATTCCCTGTTATCTCTTGAATATTTTAGCATGGGGTTGATATCCCACTCTTTAAAATTATACTTCTAGTAAATTACATCTTCAGTTCTTAGAGATAATCTGTACTTTGTAGGAGCTGATCTTTGACCTCTTACCTAATAGTTCAGTCTTAGAATGGTTTCCATCCAGTGCTACACATTACTAGTGACTTTTCCAGGTCTCGATCCAAACTGTTTCTTCTGATGCCTAATGCTCCCCATCTCTGTGTATAGTAGGACTTCAATACATGCCTTTTAGGGAAGTTTCTGATTCTCTGAGCTAGGAGAGAAAAGTTGAGGTTCAGCACATAGGTCAGATGTCTTAGTGTATCTATAACCAGAAAATCAAAAGAAGGAACAATGGGAAGAGAGGTACATGACTTCCTATGGTTAGTGGTGGGAGTATATACATGAAGGCAGCCAGGTTAGTAAATGAGTGAAGTATCCCAATTACCCAATTTCTTTGAGATAGAGTCTCTCACTGAGCCTGAAGTTCACAGTTTTATGGCTATACCAGTGGCCACCAAGCCCCAGTGTTCCTCCTATTCCTAACCACAATGGGTGATCAGCTTTTTTATATGGGTGCTGGGATCTGAACTCAGGTCCTCATGCTTGGGCGGCATATGCTCTTACTGCTGAGGCATCTGAAGCTCACTCCTGTGTTTTAAATCTATTCTCTTAGCCTTCTATCTCCAAGAGCTCTCTACCTCCATAGGAGGCAATGTTCTATTATTCTCATTCTTTCTTGGTTTTCAAAAGTATAAAGTTCATCCTTATAGTCAAAGCCTTCTTTATAATCAACTCATTTGTCTTTTCTTTGAATAAACCCAGCTATCAAAGCGTAGGGCTAGTCTCGCATTAAAGTCATGGCCATTGGTTTCAGGAAGGCTCTGAAGCTGCCCAGGATTTCTCTCTATTTCTTTTTACCAGCCATCGTCTCACTCTTCCATATGACTTGTGTCTTTTTCTTTCTCTTCTAGGTAGCACCTCATCCAACACTGACCTCGTGGTCTTCATGTATATGCTCCTACCACTAACCATAGGAAACCATGTACCTCTTTATTCTCATAATTTCTTCTTTCAGTTTTCTGGCTATAGATAAGCTAAGACTTATGACCTAGGTGTGGAACTGCACAACCTTCCTCTCCTAGCTCAGGGCTGCATAACACCTCTGTAAAGTGCATGTCTTAAAGTCCTAATACCTAGCAGTTTAGAATGTGGTTATGTTAAGAGATGGAAGTAATTGGGGGGAAATGAAGTCATTGGGAAGGTCCCTGCACTGTGTGCTTGGTGTCTCTATGAGGAGATAAGAACATAGACACACACAGGGGTAATGCTCCTTGAAGACTGGGAGGAAGCAACACAGCCACAATTACAGGACAGGGGGCTGAAAGAGGCCAACCATGACGAAACCTTGGTCTTGGGTTTCCAGCCTCCAAACTACAAAGGAATGAATTTTTGTCCTGTAGAACACCAAGTGCTTGTGTGTGTGTGTGTGTGTGTGTGTGTGTGTGTGTGTGTGTGTGTGTGTGTGTGTGTGTGTGTGTGATATGCCTTGGTCTCTCCTTCTCTTTTGCTTCAACTGGCTGACCCTTGATCTTCCTTCTGTTGTCTTTTGACACTGGTAAAATTACTGGCAATTGAAATAACCTGTCATATCTGTTATGTTGTCACTCACATTTTTATTGAGAGAACAAATTGAAAACCCTTCTAGCGATTGTTTCTTTTGCAAAGTGAAAATATTAGGGTGCATCTGCTTTGTCACCAAGACCTTACTATTTACCAACAAAAGGCTACTTTATTCTCCGGAAGATGTCGTGGGAAGTTTTGTCCTCCATGTTTTATAAGACATCTTCTGTTTGTGGACCTTGGATAATTTGAGGCATACTGTTTCAGAAATGTTTATATTCAACTCAAGGCACTCAAAAAGTGCAGCCTTGTGACCAGAAAGGCAACTTATATATTATACTAAGGGGATGTCATTTTTTTTTTTTGGCCAAGGAAATGCAATCTGCAATACCAGGATATATGAAATTAAAAACATACATGTCTGTGGGTTCTGCATTTGGTAACTGTTTCTTTCTGTTGCCTTTTCTCTCCTCCCTTTCTGTATAAATTCAGCAATAACTTAAGAGTAATGCAGTCTTATTATGTAAGCTATTTATTATTGGTGTTAGTGCTACTATCAATATTTAGAGGACTTCTTTGTATTCTTTTGAGAATCTCAAATACACATGTAACATTTTGGTTATTCTCACTTCTATTACCCCCTTTTATTCCTCTTACCAACCATGGAACACTTTTCCTTCTCAACAAGAGAAGGATACAGATATTTCATAAGAGCTAAGATATTGGAGAATATTTCATCACACTGTGAAATCTAAGTTTGCTTTTGTGTTGATTATATAAAATTAACTTTGGGTCAGGAGGCTGAGTTAGCAACAGAAAGTAATCACAGAGCTTCAGACAGTATCCAGGAGAGATAGATACAGACAGGGAGTAATTTGGAGTGGCATGGCCTTTTCTGGTTTGGAAAGCAAAAGCCAGCAAGGAGAGGTGTTAGCTAGTTGCCACTCAGCTTCTCTGAGCTCACAGGTTTCCACCCCAGCCATTAAATCTTGAATCTTATATAAATAGAATGATAGAGATTTGGTCAAAGCTCTCCTTAGCAGCAACTACAGAGCTGGTGCCTGTGGGAACAGAATTCCAGCCAGGCTGTGGCCTGAGAGGCTGGGCCACTGCTAGAGAAGCAGGCTTGTGTCTTAGGAGTCACAATTGCTAGCTAAAATAGCAGTAGATTAAGGCACAGCCAGCATGCCAAGGATAAAACAACACTAAGATACAGATGTGATACTTTGGTCTTAAATAGCTTTCACCAGGCAAAGTGAAACAACTTCCATGGGCAGTTTCTCTGCCAGGTGTCCTAAAATATCCATCTGTTACCTGCACGTGACCCCTATTTTTCACAGTGAGGAAGAAGATGCCAGTTCCACACAACCATCCAGGCAAGAGCAGTTGAAACTGATTGAAGTTAATCATGGCCAAGCCTTGCTTCTCCTCTCCTTTGAAGGCAGGAGTCAATTTGGTTTCCTGCATCCAGGTGGTCCTCAGCTGTCCTAAGTTAAAGCACAGTGAGAATGGGGTTGGCACAGCAACTCTATCCCGCCTGGCCTGCCTGGGTCCAAGTCCCCACATGGTGTTTCTGTGGAGTAGTCCCAGTGGGAACCGTGGGGAAGCAGGCACAGAGGAGGTGTGTTCCTTCTCCCTGTTGGAAATAGGCCAAGGCTATGAATGTTAATCACCCAATCCTTGTAAAATGTAGTAAGGAGACTTTAATCACAGTGGCTGGAGTCTTGGGTTTTCACTTCATCTGTGAGGCTCTGTGAGAAGGAGGAGACTGTGTTTAAGCAAATATTTTACACAGTACTAAACTTAAGAGGCAGAAAGTCAGAGCCCTGTGGAATATATTGATCTCAGATTTGAGGCATGAGGAAAACTAGGCATTACATAATGGCTTTCAATTGCCTTGAGCATTTACCCCTCTTTAAGCTCATATATGTTGCTGCCGGGACCTGGATTCTTGGTCCACGCTTGCTCCTGTCTCAGGAATACACTGCTCCCCTTGAATACACCAGTGGCAATGGATGCTTAGGTCTTTTACCTTATCTAAGTTACTTTATCACATGCAGGTAAACTATACCTAAGCTCTACATAATAAAATTACAATAAAGTTCCATTAAAGAAAATTTAATGCTATGCTTTGGTAGTTACAAGGAGCTTTGCTAATGTGAGTTTTGTTGTTTGGTGAACTTTTGCTTTATTTAAGTTGCCACTGCACCAAATCTAGGGAAGCCCTGGAATTATCAAAGCACTCAGAGAAACCAGTCATTTTATTTTCTCTGGGTATTCAGATAGAGGGGTAAATAAATATTCTTGCATTGTTATTTAAAAAAATAATCAAAGTTATTGTGTGTATGCATTATAACAAAACTATGTTTTCACAATCAAAGGTCGGTTCCCATCTCCGAATACAGAAGGTGGTACAAATTTCCTTACTCACAAAGAATAGTCCGTGTTATAAAATATTTCATCATGAACCAGAGCTTTTATAACCTCTTGATTGGGTCTTAAAGGAGCTGAGCAGATCAGATAGCTAACACTTAGGGAGAAAGGCTTGGGCATGCTTGGGTCTAAGGCTACAGATGAAGACAGGGACACATGTTTGGAAGCCTAAGTGACACAAAGTGGGGAGAACAGGTTTGAGGATTAAGAGACTGCTACCCATGCTTCTTTGGCCTGTTTATTTTAGGACAACGCCTGGCTGTTCTTGATTCCATGAGGGGATTCTATTTCATTTCATTTTCTAATCACAGGCACTGCTTAACACCACTTAAGCCAATAACTCTTCAGATTTTACCCCATGGTCCTGACTTCTGGAAAAATCCATATATGCCGTGGTTTTGTTGAGCATTAGGTAATGTTCACTGTTTCAAAAGCAAAGGGCCTTTTAGAAATGTCATGTCACTTCTTATTCTGGGATAGTCATCACAGGAAAGGAAAGAAGTTTTACAAAGAGTCAACTTGTTCACAGGATGTGCATGGAAAACTTCTTGTGTTCAAGCAGGAGCTAGACAAAATCAAAATGTCCATGTTGTTTCTATTCTTTTATAGTTCTATATTCTTCATGAAGAGCTAAGGAGAATTGGGGTTGAAAACGTCATGGCAGGGAGCTCTCTTTCCTTCCAAAAGCTCAAATTTTGATGTCTTATTTAATTAATGAGACACTTATTGAAAAAGAACCACATTCCAGGCATTACACCCAGTGGTGGGCATTTAATGAAAAACAGAGACAATACACAGGACGTTGGGAAAATAATGATTTGCCCCAGGCATGATCATCAGGTGGCTCAAAAACCAGCCCCTAGCAAGCTCAGCAAAAAGCTGCAAGTAAGAAAATAGGGTTTTTCCCTGAGCTTCCTTGCAGCAACAGCTGTGGCCCCTTGCAAAGCAATTAAGCCTGTGGCTAGGATCCCAATCCCATCTCCTCTCATCACAGGCTTGGAACATTCTGGACAGCAGACTTAATCGATGGCATTCCTTTACTTTGCCTTGGTATTTCAGATGGTGGCTTTCCCAAGGCTGATTAGCCCCAAGTTCCTCCCTGTGAAGCCAAAGCCACCGTGTAATTTCCATTAGACCTGAAAATGATCCTGATTTAAAGCTTAGATGGAGCCCATAAGCCATCATCTAATCGGGGCTCCATGTTCACTTCTTTGGTAGTCAAACGATTCTTAAAAATACCTGCCACTCTTTGTGGATCATCACAAAAGCATGGTGGAAGCCTAGTTTAGATCTATGCCCTGCAATACATGTCACACTGGAGTCTAATTTCTGGGTGACTTTGGGTGAGCCATTTGTCTTCCTTCTCCACTCTCATTCTCTGAGTACATTAGACAGGCCCTGGCTTTAAGCCTGAAAGGGTAGGAGAGGGTTAGAAAATTCATTGAGTGAGAAGTGTGTGAAAGGTAAAGAACACCTGCGTCTGCTCTGAGGAGAAGCACAGTTTGAGGAATGAATTTGTGAGATAGTGGCTTAGAGCTCACTAGTTCAATGATACTGAGGGGCCCTTGGATGCTGAAGGAGCGCACAGGGTGAAACCTCATTCCTTCCTGGATTTGACAGTGACTCCATCAGTCAGATGGAGTCTTTTTACCAGTGAGATGAGTCTTTTAAAACATACTTATTTTATTATTATTGTCTCTCTCTCTCTCTCTCTCTCTCTCTCTCTCTCTCTCTCTCTCTCTCTCTCTCTCTCTCTCTCTCTCTCTCTCTCTCTCTGTGTGTGTGTGTGTGCCCACCATGTCCATAGCACAGCTGTGGTCAGAGGATAATTTTCAGAAGTGAGTTCTCTCCTTCCAGAGTGAGATTTAGGGATGTAACTCAAGTCGTTGGGCTTGTGAAATATCTCAGTTAACCTTTCTATTGCTGTGGTAAAATACCAACTTGTAGAAGAAAAGTTTTGTTGGGCTTATCATTCCAGAGGGATAACAGTACATCATGGCGAGGAAATGGCAGCTTGACAGCAGGCACAGTAGCTAGGGTTGCAAACAGGGAGCTCACATCTTAAGCCTCAAACAGAAATCGAGAAAGCTAACTGGAAATGATGGAGGTAAAGCCCGCCTCCAGTGACACACTTCCTACAGAAGGCCACGCCTCCAAACCTCCCTAACAATGCCACCGACTGGCTATCAAATGTTCATATGCCCAAGAATATGGAGGACATCTATCATTTAAACCACCACACACAACAAAGGCTTTTCCCTACTTGAGCTACTTTGCTGAATTCTGAGGGACGAATTGGAACTCTCAGAAAGAAGGAAAACGGCCCTGCCATTTTTTCTGTCTTTGTAGAAACAGTATTTTGGGTTGGAGAAATGTTTTGAGAACAGGTAGAGAAAACAGAAGAAATGGTGCCCAGCTAGCCCATGAACATCAAAACACTCCAGTCATCAGAAAAGTGGGTCATGCTAGTTTAGACCTTCCACAAAGCCACAGTGCCTGCTTTTCCTGTTTTGTGTTGACGGCGAGGCTGGCACAGGTTGTAGCAAGACTTCACTTGGGGGTGCTGTGGAAAAGGACTGTGCATGCCTGACAAATGTGACCTTCACTTTTATAGGAACAGGGTATAGGATTTCCACCACCCATGAGAGAGACAAGGATTTTTTTACACCCTTTTCAGATAAGGTTAGTTAGCCCCATACATGCACCCCAGGAAGGCCTTCTGCTATGTCTCATGAGCTTATAGTGATTGGCTCTGTTGTGTATGTTGCTGTCTTGAGGACATGGAATAGTGTAGTGACAGAAAATACACAGACATTTATGAAGCCACCCGAAGTCTCAAGGATTGGGAGTT
Organism: Phyllotis vaccarum; assembly: GCA_033318265.1. Lineage (NCBI taxonomy): Eukaryota > Metazoa > Chordata > Mammalia > Rodentia > Cricetidae > Phyllotis > Phyllotis vaccarum. The sequence continues at coordinate 113,605,419 of JARWLC010000007.1, read as the reverse complement.
TAGAGTTGAATCAATCAGTAATGAACAAGATGAATACCAGGGATTGCTATCTTGGCTGCGCCTTGGCGCTCAAAGCTATTATTGTGAGGTCCCCATGAAAAGTTCTGCAAGCACAATCATGACTATTAATGTACTAGTTCCCAAGTCACGTGGAGCCTCTGGTGTCTGCCTCACAACATAGGGAAGGTGGAAGGGTGAGGGTACAGAGATTCTTCCCAACTTTGTCAAGTCCTATAGCAATGGGCCTCACAATTTATAGAGGACTTCCAAATCAGGAGACCATTTACTATATGGGAATGGAGCTTTTAATGTCTCTTTTAGTAGAACAGAATTATATATAAGAAAGATACAGAATTTTAATATGCTGTGTCCATGAGTTTTGTTAGTCACCTTATTTGACACTATTATTAATAAACCTATTTATTATAGTTGAAAACAGTCATGGGAAGAGAAATTTTTTTTTGGTTGTCATAAAACTGAGTCACTAAGACTATATAATTAAGGACAGGCATCAAAGACAGGTCTGAAGAAGCTTGATTGGGAGAGAGCACTGGTTAGCAAAGCAGGATGGCCAGGTATTAGGGCTTATACTCCCCTCCCTCCCTTTGTTTTTAGCTTCTGGCCAGTTGCCATTGATTTTAGGGTTTTAATACTCTTGGCTCTGATATTAGGGGTAGCAAAGCGAGCTTCAAATAGATTTTTCAGAGACAACTTAAATGTAATGGTATATGTTAGAGGTGGTATTGTGGATGTAGCCTGGTGGCACAGGGAAAAGGGTCTTTGCATAGTGAACTGTTTCTCTTTGGGAGTCTAGTATATGTGTTTGTTGCATAAGGGCTTATTACTTACATAAACCCTCATTCTTTGATGTTTGGAACTTCTAAAGGTGATGAACATCTTTTCTCTTGGCTGCCACCACAATGCCTACTGCTGGTGGATCCCTAGGGCATAGGAAATGGATTCAGATCAGCTCAAATCTTTACTTTCTCCCCCGCCCCCACCTGTCTTCAACTATTAATTCATCTAAGAGATATTCATGAAGCCCCACACATCGCTATAGACAGTTCTGAGCAGGTGGCCTCTGTATACTTGGGGCTTGCACCATTAATATGGGCAAAACAAATAAAAGATGGTAACATTTCAGATTGAGCTCTGAAGAAAAATACAAATGAGAGCATGTCGGAGACAGAAACTGAAGAGATACAGTAGTCCACCTTTAGAGGCTCAGACTCTAGAGGCCAGGTGTGAGGGCAAGGACACTGCATGGTTAGTTGGAAGACCAAGAGTTTCACTGTGTCTGGTCCTGGATGATTCCCTTTGCTTCACCATCTTAGCGAATGTTCTGGCTGTATGACCTTGACGAAATGCCGCAGCCTTCTTTGTGAGCATTGCTTAGGGTGGAGAACTGCTTGTGCATTCCCACCTGAAGCTCCATTTTCTTCTCCAGTCACAACAGCTGCCTCTGTGCAGGAATAGGCCTCACCACCTGTTGGCTATAGCTTCAAACTCAGAGGATTAATATGTTCTTATCTGAGCTGACAGAAAAAGGAGAGGGGAGTGAAATTGTTAGCGTGGTTTCCTCTTATCTCTCTCCTTCCAGATCTCTTCTGATCCCCCATTCCCGGACCATTCTCCCACTCCCAAATCCACTGTGAGCAGCTGCCGGCCCCCTGGCCTGATGGGCCCCCAAGCCAGCTGTTTGACGTCACACACCAATCTTCCATCTTTCCTGAAAATCTCTACTGATCAAATTTCATATTTCCAGGGCTCTGGCTATAAAGCTCCTTTCTCTGGTATAATTAGTAATTAGAGGGGAAATGTTAGCCAACAGACACTCAATCCCCATATGTCAAGAGAGGAAATTCCCATCCAAGTGGAGGCTGACCACTCTCTCCAGGTGATGGCTGCTCGCAACTTGTTCTTTTGAACCTAGTGCTTCCAGTGGGTGGCAGAGTCTTGCTTGCAAGTGTTCAGTGCCTTCTATACTTGTGTAATTTATTTCTTAGTTTATGAATCTCATTTGTCCTTTCTCCTGTCTCCACTTCCACAGTGCTTGCAATGTGAAGGCTTTGGGGGGGGGGGGACAGAGAAGAAGGGACTGTTTCTGCAGAACAGTCCTTAGGCCATAATTGTCTCCTGAAAGGACTGTCTTTGTCTGCCAAGGCCCTAACTCTGAAGAAGTGATACAAGAAATGTCCCCATGTGAGATCATCCTTGGTGGTGACACTTATAAAAGATGTCTTGAATTACTTGTTAAACTCATGGTTTTTCTGAGTCTGGATTTTACTTTATGTCTTGGGAAAAGCAGGTAACATGGATACCCTGGATACCCTAAAGAAACATATGAACAAAACCCCAAAGAGCAGTGAGTTTCTAGAATGACGGAAGAGTTTGCTATTTTGGTGATAGTTGAATCACTTCAGATTGTCTGGCTCACTTTTGAAACCTACCCTCCTCCTCTGCCAAGCTGAGTTCTTGAACCCAAGGCCTTGTGCTTGCTAGGTGAATGATCTTCTAATGAGCTAGATCCCAAACCCCAAGGCCTACACTGGGTGAGGACCTAGAATTCGTTCTGTGGCTGAAAGATCAATTATCTACAAAGAAAAAGAATTCAGCCTATCACTTATAGAAGGTCAGAATGTATAGAGTGTAGAGGTCTCTGAAATACAGCGTTAGTTGCTTTAAACTACCTAAGGTGTTTGGCTGCCATAGACTTGGACTTACTCCCTAGAATCAGAAGTCTATTTGTATGACAGTTACAGGGTGTGAGATTTTAGCTGAATTTCTGGACAATAGGGTCAGAAGTTCTAGAATAGATTCTGGCCTGCCAGGGTCAGCTGTGTGGGGCTCAGTAAGTGTCTTCACCTCTCCACTTTAGCTTTGTCATGTAGCATAGGAATAATAATTGTGCTGAAGGGCTGTGAGAGAGAAATGAGTTAATCACATGAAGTATTGCAGTGTGTGTGGGAGGGAGGCCGGCACACAGTAAGCACTATTTATATTACTACAAGATGTGGAACGCTACCTGGTAAGAAAACTCAACATTTTCCAAAATGCTTCCCATAAATCCAGATTCCCTAACGATGACAGGGTGACAGATGAACAAAAATTCTGAGATCAGTCTGGGTGAGATGGGTGATAGAAAAAATAAGCCAGTGGCTTCTGTATAACCAAATGGTTCCCGTTTATTTCACCACGCAATTCTTGTTTGGGAGAGAAATATATTGTGTAAGATAGTGTTATATAAAACATATTGGCGGAGAAGCTGAGTGACGTGATTGGCCAGTACGTTAGTGGTGCTGGTGAGTAGGTGGGCGAGTGACTACATTTTGATGGGTTCATTAGATTTGATTTATGAAAAGAATCCCTGCTCTTATAAAGTGTTAAGTGTGAAGGACAGTGAGCAATGTTGTACTTCCACACTGAAGTTGACACTGTGATGACCCCACACAGATCACCCCCCTAAATCTTTCAATTTGGACACAGTCAAGGATTTTGGAAGGCAGGGATTTGGAGAAAACAGAACATTTTATTCCTTTCATGCTCATGGAAAAGACATTTGTTCAGAGGCAGGGGAATGACTGGGACTTCATCCTTCACCTCAGATGCACGTGTCTGAAAGAACCAACAGCAACATGACCACAGTCTTAAAAGATAGATGGAAAGATGGGGGAACAAAAGCTCTGCCTAAAGGGGAAGCCCCACTGGTGTCTTTTCTACTTTCTCTCCAGGTATGTACACATATGCTTATAGACAAGGATGAGACAAAATGGTTTTCACAGAGTGGAAGGACAGATAGAGGGACCTTGGTCCAGGGGACACACAAAGGCAGAAAGAATCTATGTTCAAAGACAATACTGTTTCTAGAAGATACAGTGCTTTGCACTAGATAGTCACGTGTTGTTGCGTCTATGGCTGAAGAAGTAAACATTTGAACATGTTAAACATGCTTGCCTCTGCCTACAATTTCTGTAGAGACAGGAGAATAACAAAAGGCTATTGAGGGCTTACCTAGTGAATCATCTGTTTCAAAAATAGTAATTGAAAAAAAAAACCTGCACTCTTCAAAAGTGTACAAATGCAAAGTGGAAGAGAGAAGGCTTTAAAGGCTCTCCCTTCTCTTTTAATATTCCTTAATTTCATAGCATACGTACACTACCGCTGCCTGGGAGACCAGCCTCCAGGAGTGCAGGGCGCAAAGGGAATCCACGGAGTCAGTGTGCACAAACTAGACTTTTTCTATTTGAGGCTGTCACATTCTTTGGTGGTTTCCTTCAGACCTTTCCTTTATTCTTCTTCTGCATTCTCCTCTCTTTATTTTCCTGGTGATTTCCTTCTCTTATTTCTGATTTTCCTCCCAACTCCATCTTTATTATCTTTATCTTGATATTGCCCTAACGCCCTCTAACCTATTTTAACTCTGTTTTCCTCTTACAGCTCATACACTCCAGCAAAGCTTTTTCAGGCAATGTAAAAATTAGAATGTGGTTACATTCTGTTTTTCGAGTGAATGATTATAAGGAGTACAATACAAAAAAAAAAAAAAAACAACCAGCATGTTTTCCATATCCCTCGCATGATTACACATTTTATGTATTACAGGTGAGAAACAAGTTATCCCAAGAACCCACGTACATTCATACCCAAGCAACTTGCTATAGATGAACAGTGTGTGAGCAAGCTAGATATTCTCACTCAGGTCTTTTATTGACAGCCTGCGTTTTGCAGTTACAAAGAAAGTGCCAGTTACTTTATTACTTATCTTGAAATGTAATCTTATAAGGAATCACAAACCTAAACTTTTATATAGGAAAAGAATCAGTTAGCTCTACTTCAAATCTTTAGCATGCATACATACTCATTGATGGATTTTTATGTCAGGAGATGGAGGGCAGAAACAGATATATGGAATGAACCATCACCTTTTCTCATTAACCAATTCTAGAAAGAAAAGTATGTCAGCTAGTGATAATTGGGCTGCTTTGTTCTTTTTCTCTGACCTTAACAAATTTCTAATTAAACTATGTGCCTTTCTAAAACATTAGATTGTCTTCTTGTATTTTTTTTTTTGCTTCAAAGCTATTTGATGAAAACATCTTAGTCGAACTTTAAGTTATGTTCAAAGCTTTATTTTAACTATACTGCACTTCAAAACCTGTAAACACATCTCCCAATATTAAGGTAAAAAGAATTTAAGCCAACTGGGCTATTGCAACTCAGTTGTTTTTCTTAATCATTAACCTAAGCAATGGTCTATATGGCTCCTCAATAGAAATTCATGTGTTCTAGCTGTGTGACACTTCCTTGTTTATATTTTTAATCATCAAACTGTATTTAAACTAAAATTATTCTTATCAATTAGACAGTACAGCTTAGGAAGGAATCATCTTCATAATAATCCACAGGTAAAAAGCCTAGTAGAACAGGGTGTGTCTATGAGATAAACATGCAGTGGGGATCTCTCCACACCTATCCACACCATGCCAGATACCATGAAGATGGCAGCAGCAAACATGTAAAGGTACAGCAGAAGCAAAAGACGTTTTGGAGTCTGTGGTCTCAGAACCTTGTTTATACAAGATTCACTGATTGGGGATTTTCATTTCCTCCTGGTGAGCTGACACCATGAAGTCAATTGCCCTCTGCTGCTCCTCTGTCATGGGCACTGGCATAAACACACACAGTCACAGACACACACACATACTCTCTCTCTCTCTCTCACATACACACACACACACACACACACACATACACATACACAGAGAGAGAGACACACACACACAGAGACACAGACACAGACACACACTCACACATAGACACACACACAGAGACACAGACACACACAGTCACACAGAGACATAGACACATGCACACACACACAGAGATGAACACACACATACACACAGAGAGACACACACACAGTGTCCAGCGCCTGCTTCTCGCCCGCAAGAAAAGACGCGACACATGTAGGATCCTTCTGCAGTACAGCTTTAATGCATCTTGAGGGAGAGCATTCAGCTTACGGAAAATGGAGGGGAGGGCAGAGAGAGAGAGAGAGAGAGAGAGAGAGAGAGAGAGAGAGAGAGAGAGAGAGAGAGAGAGAGAGAGAGAGAGAGAGAGAGAGAGAGAGAGAGAGAGAGAGAGGCAGAGAGGCCGGCAGAGAGATGGCAGAGAGGAGCAGAGGGGTGGGGGCCGCGGCGAAGGAACGGCAGCGACAGGCCCCGGCGGGGGAAAAAGAAAGCGAGAGAGAGCACGAGGTAGGAAGCGCCCGATTTTATACAGACCAAAGGCCCCTGCTTTAGACGTATCATCTTCCTATAGGTTGCAGTCCAGTATCCCACATGACGCCACGGAAGAGGCTGAGAAACCAGTCTCGCGAGAGCACGCATGCGTTCTCTACTGACGCAGGCGGGTTGGCCAGCACCAGATAATAGCGCCACCTTGAGGAGCTGGAGCCAGCGGCTCCCAACAACACAGAAACACACACAGACACACACATACACACAGAGACGCACACACACATACACACAGAGAAACACACATACACAGAAACACACTCACATACAGAGACACAGACACACACACACAGACACCACAGACACACACTCACACACAGAGACACACACAGAGACACACACAGAGACACACACACATACACACACAGAGACACACACATAGACACACACACACAGAGACACAGACACAGACACACACTCACACACAGACACACACACAGAGACACACACAGAGACACATACACACTCACACACAGACACACACAGAGACACAGACACACACAGACACCACAGACACACATTCACACACAGACACACAAACAGAGGCATAGACACTTGCACATATACACACACAAAGACGCACACACACATACACACAGAGAGACACACACACAGAAACACACTCACACACAGACACACACACAGAGACACACACACACAGAGACATAGACACAAACACACAGACACCACAGACACACACTCACACACAGACACACTAACAGAGACATAGACACTTGCACATGCACACACACACGCACACACACGATCATGATACATATAATGTGTTGTGTATATAGGGTATGCATGCATGGATGTATCAGGGCCAGAAACTAATGCTGAGTGTCTTCCTCATTTACCATCCACCTCATCTTTTGAGGTGTGGTCTTCCATTGAGCATGGAGTTTGCTGTTCTGACTAGACTGGCTGGCTAGTGAGCTCCAAGGACTCATCTGCGTTTGCTTCTCCTCCCTCCGTGTGTGGTTACAGGTGTCTGCCTTCCTCTTTTCTCATTCTCTGCTTTCATAGGGGAGATCTGAACTCAGGATTGTAAGAGTGGACTTCTGAGGGGTGCTCAGGTCATTCATCTTCTGCCACTGGCAGGATGATGCTGAATCCAGCTCAAGCCCACGTGTTTCTGGTTACTTCCTCCCAAATGCATTACTTTGCATTTTCTAAGCTGAATCCCATTTGATTCTTTTTTATCCAGTTTTCTATAATCTCTTAATATTATTCATGTGTTCATTGCCTGCCCACACTGGTATCTGCTTTGTCTAGCCTGGCACCTCCTGCATGGCTTTTTTTTTTTTTTTAAAGGGGCAATGCCTAATACTTTTCTATGTTATGTAACTTGTGACCTCACAGGCTGTTCTCTGTCTCAGATCTAGGCTTCCTTCACCTTTCACCTAGAAACACCACTTTGCAAAAGCACCTCAAAATTCGATTGTCTGCTCTTAAAATTTCTCAAGTTTTAAGTATACCAACTTCTCATTAAAATGATGCTAGATAACACCGCTGTAAAGTAATAGAAGCCAAGACCCACATTTTAAGAAGGAAGGAATGATCCAGTTGTGGTCGTGCCTACTAGTATTTCTGGTAGTCTGAAGGGTGAGGCTGGGCTGAGTACCTACCCGGCCTATAGCAAGGTCCGGGTTAGCATGGGCACATAGCAATACATTGTTTCAGAAATGGGGGCAGGGGGGACGTAAAGAAACAGGTTCAGATAGACAAACTAAGCATGTTTGCATGTCAGGGTATGGAAAAAAGTGAATGCTCTTGCCTGCTCTCTAGAGTGGCGAGGTCACATCATAACCTGTGCTAAGCTTCGGATGGTATAGGGAATGAGACAAATGAAAAGCAGTGATATTATAAATTGCTGTGCTTTGACACAGTGATGGCAACAACAAAACTTCGTAATCTCCAGAATCCCATTACCTTATAGATGTATCCACAGGGTGTGTGCTGATGCTTTCAGAAAAGTGGTTCTCAACTCATGGGTCGTGACCCCTTTGGAGGTCAAATGGCCCTTTCACAGGGTCACTTAAAACCATCAGAAAACACAAATATTTACGTCAAGATTTGTGCCCATAGCAAAATTACAGGTTTGAAGGAGCAAGGATCATTTTATGGTTGGGGGTCATCATAATATGAGAAAGTGTATTAAAGGGTCAGAGCATTAGGAAGGTTGAGAAACACCGCTCTGGAGGCTCTAAGAGTGTAGAACTCATTCATCCTCCATAGAACACATTTTAATGAAGAATATTGTTCAACTCTCTCCTTTTTTTATTTTTTGGTCTAACAGTATTTATTTTTAGGCCAACTACTGGTTTTTGTATTTGTTTTTTTTCCCACTCACCAACCTTCAAAAGTTTGTAAGTGCTTTTTTAAAAAACCATCCTCATTTCCATATTGAAGATATGGGTTATTTTTCTGTTAATATTTATGTACCCATGTTGCTAAATGTCATCTGAAATGATTTGCAGTTTATCGTCCCATGTAGCATGTTTATAGGTGTTTAATTTATTGGTGAATTTCCTGGGTTTTGACAGTGGTCCAAGAGTGTAGTTTTTGTTTTGTTTGGGTGCCTAACCACCACTCACTGACTTCTTTGGGGGTGTAATTTCCCTATAGTATCCCCCACATCAGGGCAATAACAAATGAATACTTTTTTTTTTTTTTTTTTTAGAGTATTGGGCTAGAATTAAATACCACTCTGATTTCTTTCTGCCCGTTTTTCTTTCCAAGTTTTGAGTGGGGCTTGGGTCTACATCACACCAAAACATTTAAATTAAAAAAAAAGAAAAAAAGAAAAAAAAAAAACCTCAGCCAAGCCACTCAGATGATTCTTCACCAAATCCAGATGTTTGGCAAAGTGTAAACAATATCTCTGGATGAGTGAGCCCCTATGGTCAATATTTTCCTCACATGGCTTTGCTTAAAAACACAGTTTTAATGGCCTGACTATGTGCAGTCTATAACAATGACCTGACTGTGTGCAGTCTGTAACAATGGTAGATTCTAGTAGATACAATTTTTGTGAGAAAAAAAGTTCAGGCTGACTCCATTAGCCAACCCTGACATAAAGATGTGTTCCTGGGTGGGTGCCTTATTGTTACCATGAAGAATTGTAGGTCAGGAAGTGGGCATTTGTCCCAGTGTGAATAAATGCAGATGCAAAATTTTCAAGGGAGAAGAAGTAGGAACTTGGAACATTTTTGACTGCTGGATTGTGGTAAATATTTTAAAGTATCTACACTATCCAATTATTTTATTCTTCATAATTTGCCTAACATATTCCCTAACAGACATAAATGGAAAGCACATATTTTACATTTAGATACTAATTTTCTTTCTGAGTGATTTAAAGCAACAACCACATTGTACCTCTTATATTTTCTCAATATTCTAATAAAAAAGAGTTAATCTTATCTTTACTTATCAAATTACTAGAATAATGTGACAATTTTACATAAGATGTTGAAAACAGCTGGGGTGTTGGGGGTGATGGTTGTGGTGGCCCGTGCCTTTAGGCCCAGCAGAGGTAGGTGGATCTCTATGTGTTTGAGGACAGCCTGGTCTGTAGAGTGAGTTCCAGCATAGCTAGGATGGTTACTTAGAGAAACCCTGTCTCAAACAAACAAACAATTAAAAAAAATAATTAAGAGTAAACCATGTCTGAGATCATGGGTCTTAAGGCACTAAATATGTTTTAAGGAAAACTCCCATCCACAGGCTAAAGACTGTATCACAGCTGGAACATCTGCTGGACAATCACAGACTGGGAGTTCTAGATAGAGGGTGGTGGTGGTGGTGGTGGTGGTGGTGGTGGTGGTGGTGGTGGTGGTGGTGTGTGTGTGTGTGTGTGTGTGTGTGTGTGTGTGTGTGTATGTGTGCATGCATGTGTGTGTGCGTTTGTGTGTGTATGTGTGCATGCATGTGTGTGTGCATTTGTGTGTGTGTGTGTGAGATATGCCTTGGTCTCTCCTTCTCTTTGACTTCAATTGGCTGACCCTTGATCTTCCTTCTGATGTCTTTTGACACTGGTAAAATTACTGGCATTTGAAATAACCTGTCATATCTACTATGCTATCCTCTCATTTCTGGAATGTTCCATGAGATTTTTTTTTCCTCCAGCCAATCCTGCCCCTCTTCTCATGAAATTTTCTCTCAATTCCAGTATTTCTTAAAACTCTAAATACAAAGAGGCATCTTCTTACAGCTTCTGCAGCTGGAGCTCTGATTCTGCTCGACTCTGGCAGCTTCCTACCATGGCTCACACGTGTTCCCCGATCTCTCTTCCATCTCTAGGATCTTCCTTGGGTGCTTCATTATCTGATGAGACAGTCACCTGAGTAATATCTCCTTGAAACACCATCAACTCTCTCCCAGAAGCAGCTGCTACCACCCACCTGCTCCTGGCAGGGCTCCAGGACAAGGTGAGGACTCCAAAACTCTTATAAGAGAGCTAAATAGGTGAGGGGCTCTGACAGGTATGCCAGACCACCTAATGATGGAAAATTTGGCCTGGCAGGCACTTAATCAGCTGCAGGGGCTCCAGATCCCTGGGTGGGGTCAGGGAACAAATTTATATGCTCTCCCTACATGTCGGGGGGGGGGGACTGCTTCATCTCATCTGAGCTACACTGAGGCTCACACACATCTGTAGCCTCTTTATAGGCTCTGGCAGCCATTCTGGAGTCCCCAGTGGAGACTTGCCTAGTAGAACAACTGATGGTAACTCCCCACTTCTCAGCCTTCTTCCAAGTACAGCATAAATTGCCTGTCCAGAATTTAAATTTCCTTGAATTGTGGTTTCTTCCACTAGCACCTTGGGTTTATATAAAAGGGTAAAATTTCTGTCTTGGACTGTGACTATAAAAGCCCTTAACCTTATTTTCCAGCTGAGCCAATTTTAAATTAAATGGCTTCATGTCGGAGGAACATCAGCATCTGGAGGAGGCTCTAACAAATCCTATGATAAATCAGCAGCTGCTGTGGGCTAAAGGTCACTTTAATTCTACATTCTCTGCCTGAAAAATAGTAAGGCAATAAATAAAATCATCACAAAGTCTCCATGAACACTACAAAGGCTTCTTGGAGGTACCAGGACACTCTTGTGTGGGCAGGGAAGACAACCACTGTGGAGTTGCCACCAATATGACTGGGCTACTGACTGAATGTAATTGGGTAGCCTGTGTTCTTGCCTGTATTATCTCACAGCAGAACCTGCCAAATAACTATCATTTACAAACACCCAAAAGGGACTATTCTAGTCTCCTTTATCCATAGGGAAGAATTCCAAGACAGCTAGTCTAAACACGAAACCTAGGATAGCTCTGAATCTGTTTATAGAAGCACTATGGTACCCAATTTCTACTCTGACAACAAGACAGCTACTCTGTAGCAGCTAGGAAGTATATACCACGTGAATATACTGGGAAAGTGGCATGATGGATGCCCCACTTTTTATTGAATGAAACAAAGTGACATTTAACCATAGTATTCAGAATAGCACGAAGCTTAAAACCTAATTATTTCTGGAATTTTTCATGTAATATTTTTGGACCTTGCTGGACCATGGGTAAACAACAGAAAGCAGAGTGAGGGATAGAGACAGATTTCCACTGCATTGATGAGAACTGGAGGTGAGATACTTGGGAAGAGTGTTTACATCAGGGGCGAAACAGGGAAACTTCATAAAGTCCCCTGCCAGGTCTTCCGTGTTCTTTTCTGGGCACCTGGTGCTTGGCGGTCCCTTCTGCTGTAGTTTTCCTTCCCTGGGCCGTCATTGCTCTCTTCTCTCTGGTTTTAGCTCTCTACAGAGGGTCCAGACCTACCCAAGGGCGTCTCAGTGATCCTCTCTCATATGCAGCACTTTACTATATTCTTCCAGTCTCTAATTGGCTGCATCAACCAAAGGCAAGCTAAGGGCACTTCTCTCCTCAGATGCCACTTGGAGAGTGGAGGCAGGACTGAGGGTGAGGGCTCACATGATTAGGACATTACGGGAAACCTTCATGAATGAGATTACAATATGGAAGCCAGAGAGCACCATATGCCCTTCTGCCGGGTACAGTCACAGTGAGATGGAAGTCATCCATGAGATGTGGGCTATCACCAGACACCACATCTGTTGATTTATAGAAGCCTTAGCCTCCACAATTTTGAGGAATATGCTTCATCATTTATAAGTTACTCAGACTACTTTATTATAGCTTCCTAATCAGACCAAGATAAATATTGTTTTAGAAAGGGGAACAATTTTCCTGGTACCTGTGTATCTGCTTCAAAATTTCTCTCCGAACTTGAAATTCTCATCAATTGGTATGGTGCTGACTTTCAGATATAATATCTTCAGTGGCTCCTACACTTTGGCAAATAAATGAATAGGGCTATGGCTCCTCACAAAGGTTCCATTGTAATTGTAACTTTAGCAGTCTACCCGAAGAAGTGAAGTGGGGAAGACCAACTTCCCTCACGGACTATGTGATTATCTTGAGGTGCAACCTGTACAGGAAGGTGTATAAACCATCGACATAATTATTTACTTGAAAAGGAGACAGGTGGCTCTTGTGGAATATTAAGATGGGTTACATTTGTTTATGCTCTGAAACATTTGTTTAGTGATGCACAGATGTGTTCTGTTCTTTTATGTTGCATTTCTTTGACTCTGTGAAGTTGTGTTACTTTGCCTGCCTAAAACACCTGATTGGTCTGAAAAAGACCTGAATGGCCAATAGCAAGGCAGGAGAAAGGATAGGTGGGGCTGGCAGGCAGAAAAAAAGTAGGAGAAATCTAGGAAGAGAGATCAAGAGGTAAGAAAAGAAGGGGCCAGCCATGGAGGAAGACTGAACGTAATCATTACAGAAGAAAAGGAAAAAGCCCAGAGGCAAAAGGTAGATGGGATAATTTAAGTTAAGAAAGGCTGGCTAGAAATCAGCAAAGTTAGGGTTGGCACTCATAAGAAAGAATTAAGCCTTTTGGTGTGATTATTTGGGAACTGGATGGCATGTCCCCAATAGAGGAAAAAAGTCAAGAGAGTAAGGCAACCAACTACAGATGGCCTTTGAGCATCTCCATATCAAGATTTGTAATTTCTTTCCCAGGTTCACATGCTCCTTATTCTGACCCTTTCCCCACATCACGTCCTTGAGTCCAGCTCTGATCCGCCCCATTTCTCCTGTGCTCTCTTCTCCGTCCCTCATGCCAGGCTATGAAGCCTGTCTCACGTGTCTCTCCAAAATGGTCCCCAGTTGTTTCCTAAATGCTCTCACCATCCCTGTCCTTAACCTCCCCACTGGAAAACTCAAAATTAGTAACCGAATCAACGATCCTGCTCTTCTCAAAAGCTCCATGGCTCTTAGCCTCTCAGAGTGAAAGGTTAATAACCGCCCCCACAGCCCCGCACTGTGGACAGAACTACCTTTCCAGCCTCGTTTCTGGCCATTCTCCATCATCCATTCTGCCATGGACACAAAGACCTGTGTCTTTTCTGTTTTCCCTTTGTCCTTAAACGTACAAATTAGGATTTACTAACAACAGAGAGATTCTTGGATGGGTCATCCCACCGTGTATGAAATACCTAAGAAAATGCTGTGTCAAGGTAAGTCCCCACTAAGATACAGGGGAATAACCCTGGAAGCTTTGACTGGGAGTCTCCACTGCCCTAATAGGCCATAAACGTCCTAAGTCTGACACATGCGTTTACTCTTCTATGTACCAGCATCCCCCTCTTTCCAGCTTATATGCAGTGTAAGAGCTCACTGATGTTTACTAGAGAGGCAGTAATTTATTTCTTATATGAAAAACTGCTCTGGACTGCCGGACATTAGCTGGTGAGGATCCTGCTCACATGGAGGGCTGTAATCATCTTGTCCTCTGGACCACATCTCCTGGCTCCAGGCCATGCAATGCGTTTGGGACCAGGAGAAAGTGTGAGCATCCTTCTGAATTAGCGTATCTCCACTCCAACCGGGAAAAAAGAAATGGAGATGGAGATAGGTTCATCATCTCCCCTTGTTCTCTGCCTCCTTGGAACTTACTCCAGAATGAGATGAAGTGTCAGCTCCAGAAATTCCCCTGCAACTGAAGTTTCAGGGAACAGAAAGGGCATAACGGTTCCTTTGAGGGACAGTCTGCCTGTGATCAGATTTTTCACCGAGCCCAGGGATCTGCTGCTGTGCTTCTTATGATTGTCTGTTAATATTTCCGTATTACTGAGGAACAGTCTGTCTGCACCGTGCAGGAGACTTCCCAAAAGGAGGAGCAGAGCAGTCTTCTTAGGGCTCTGGGAGGGAGATATTTCTCTTGGGCAAATGATTTCTTCTTATTGTCTAGGTACCAGAAGTCCTGGAATTGATTATCTAACCCTCTTTTATTTTTCTTGCTGCTTTCTGGATAGCTTATAGAATCATAGCAGCAGCAAATATACATGATTTGTGGTATTTGCATTTTATATAACATATTTTACAAATCAGTCATCTTAAGGATGCATACCTGTCTTTATTTTTCCATTGGTTTTCTCATTCAAAAAAAAATCACTTTTGTACTTCTCTTGGAAACCTTTTTTAAAATTCTTCTAAAATGGGCCATAACAGAAACAAATCATGATTCTTTGCTATAACAGATATTTCCACATGCTCATTATGTTACTGGTCACTTTGTGCAGAGACTCGGAACTCCCTTACAGGAAGAACAAAGAGAAAAGGCCAGTACATTTCGCCAGACTACAGCTAACAAGTGGTGCACATACTTCCAAGCCCACCCAGAAGCCTGTGAAATGTGAACACACTTCCCAGGGATACAACTACTCACAACCAAATTAGTAACTAGTCGGAGAAGCCTCTCCCCTGCCTGGGTGTTTCCACTCTGCAGATGTAGCTAGATCTCAGTCTATTCCCAACTGACACAGCTGTCCCCAGCTGCAGATTGCAGCTCTGCATACACAGCCAGCTGTGGAGAAAGAGGCACTGCCTCTTAGCCATCTCTTTCAATTATAATAATAAAAAAAATTCGCCATCAGCTCTAAGTACCACTGTGGTACAGAGAGGTCTCCAGACAATACAGGGTCATCTACTTATTCACTGGAACCCCACTGTGAGTCAGGCACTGTACTTCAGGGCAAGATAGGGAGCGTGAACAGCAAAATTAACAGCTCCAAAGAAGGCACAAATGGTAAGATCAAAAAGAATTGTGGGGGTTGAGAAGAGGGAAGGAGTGTCGGGTTGTTTCTTGGCTTAAAAAAGCCAGAAGATTTCAGAATATGGGCTGTATTCTGAAATGGCCAAATTATTCATTGCATACAGAGTGGTAATAATAAATACATGGGAGTGTTTTACCTCAGGGTGTATTTGGAAAATGGGAATTAAGTTAGTTTGCCTCCTTTTCAATGATATTTTATATACTGAAAGTAGGTGGAGTAGGTCAGGAATATTTCTACTTTTTATTCCCAGAATGGTTGGTCTCGTTTATCAGCATGGTAGAAGCCTAGTGTCCCTGCTAATTTCCCAGTGCTGCGTTACAATTCCCTGACAAAAGCCACCTAAGGGGGAAAGAGTTTAGTTCACCTTCAGTTCTGGAAAGTTATCCTTCATTACAGCTGCAAGAAGGAATGAGAGGCTGGAAAGTCACATTGCATCTACACTCAAGAAATAACGACAAAGTGGGTGGAGCTGTAAAGCTGCAAGACCCACTCCTGTGACTCAGTTCTTCCTAAGAGACTCCACTTCTTAAAGGCTTTCCCAAATTTTCCAAAAAGCGCCACCAACTGGGAACCAAGTGTTTGTGGTGCGCGCCTATGGGAGACATTTTACATTCACAGGACAGCATCTCGATAACGCAGTAAGATCTGAAGGACACTACCACAATGCTGTGAATTTGCTTTCTCTTTGCTGACTCTTCTCAGAGTGACAGAGCTAACATCCTTTATCCAGGGGAGCTTCAGGGTGCTTGTTTGAAAATTATCCTGATGTTTACTGTTTTCATCCTTGGTAGCTACTTGGTAGAGCAATCAGTGATGGCATGAATTATGCTATGATTAAGAGCTGGAAGAAACACTAATTAATGTATCTGTTTTAATCTTCACATGAAAGACAACCTGACTCAACTAAACGGCAATGAGCCGACAGCGTACAAAGGTATTGAAATCACCCTCATCTAAGGTGTGTGGAGATATTCTTACCTTAGAACTTTTGCATATTGAAAGTGACCATCAGACATTGAGGTAGAGCAAAAGGACCATATCAACCAAGATCTTAGCAAATAGTAGAGATTTTTAAAAAATTGATATCAAAAGCTTTCTATGAATAATAAATACGATTACAAATTTGAATACTTTTCAGTAACATCTCACTTCGTACACCTCTATTGCAAACAATTGCTATTGTGTCTTAGATGAAGAGACTGGCTTCTTTGTTAACATGTTCCTCGTCAGTACCCCCTACACATATAAAGTGGATATAGTAACAGACATCTGCCTCCTGGTATTATTATCACCATCATTAGTATTTAGCATCTGTTTACTATGCCAAGTCCTGCACATAACTGGATGACAGCAAGCCCTTAATGAATCAAAAAAAGGCCCACCATGAAGTCACATCAGTGTCTTCTAGATGTTTGAAAAGACAAGTACTATCTTCTCTGTTCACGGTCTGTACAGGCCTGGGCTGAGCAGTGTTGGCAGAAAATCAGGGTATTATTCCCACTTTACTCATCATCTGAACTGAATTCTCTCATCCACTGAAATGGGATGGCCCACTTAGCAAGCTGCTCCAGAGAGAGAAACTATGTCAGACCATGGATGCAAAGCAACCAACACTAGAAGTCTTAGTATATGGGCATTTCAAACAGCTGAACCCATGACATGCATTGTTTTCTGCCGGAGACAAAACCAGTGTGATCATCTCTAGCGCGTTCAGGCTTGTTGGTGAGGACAGCTGACGGAGAAGCAAAGCTGAAGATGTAGATTTGACTCATGCGGGAGCTCTTCCAGGCAGATTTCTTAAGTCACCATATCACCATGGCTTAAAGGAAGAAAAATATTGATGTATAATTGAGTTTCTCCTATAGGTCAGCTCATGTGTCATGGCCGTGATCTAAACAATGAGCCGGTACAAAAGGAATGCACAGCTGAGACGGATGAGATAAACCTTCCACAGCCCTGACTTCTCCAAGACCCAGGAAATTGCTTCCTTTATTTAATTACAAATTAATTGAAAACATTCCCATACTGAACAAACAGCACTAGTTTCCGATTTGTTGATAATAGCTTAATCCCTTCTGTCATATCCCATAGACACCAATGTGTGATTATGTCATCAATTTTACACTTGCAGGCCTGGATAAACATGGCTGCCTGAGGCCAGGCACAGGGTAAATGGAGAGAGAGGTATGCCGAAGGGAGGGTAAATCAAAGATAAGTTGGTCAGATGATCTTGGATAGAGCCAGTTCTAGTTCCTGGTTGGGAGGCAGTTTGGAGCAGTGGAACACTTGACATTGCTCGAGTCTGTGAAAGGTATCAGCACTGTGTTAGTCACTAAGGTGAGTCATTAATATTGGGTACACTTTTATTCAGCTAGAATGCCTACTGTCAGTGCATAAGACTATCTCAGTTGTAGGGGGTGAGCAACTATAATGACATCTATCTGCTTATTGGCACCTATCAGGTCTACCTGTTGTCTACCTTTGCCTCTGTGAACATGCTTACTCTTGATCCCATATTTACTGCCTGGTCAGAGTGGAGCATTGCTGCACGAATGGAGGAAACTGAGAGCCAGATCTCTGGGAAAGGCTGAGATATCAGAGAGGAAACACCACAGTCAGATCTCACCCAGCTGTCTTCCAGCTTCCTCAGCCTCGCTCCTCCTGGCTTCTTCTGCCTGCTCTGTCTTTCTACGCCTGCCTTAAATACCCTCTTCACCCAGTTGTTTCACATTCAAGTTAAGATTAAAGGCGTGGCACCACCACTGCCTGCCTGGGAGCCTGGTACTTCCTCTGTAAATTAAACTGGCCTCAAACTCAGATTTGCTAGGATTAAGAGCATAGGTCACCACTCCGGGATATTCCCTGAGCTGGGATTAAAGTGTGAGTTACCACTGTCTGATCCTCCTAGACTGACATGGGTAGATCCCTCTGATATCTCAGACTGGTTTTTATTAAATTTGAAAAATATCCCCTCAGAGCACGGATCTCATCATGTGAGGTGAATAGTAACATAACTGTCTCCCCAACATAGTTCACTCAGGATGGAGTATCTGCAAAAAAGATTTTTACAAATAAGAATAGGTACCTGTGAGGGCAAGGGAAGAAGTGTTCTCAACATGCAAGACCTACTTTAAGGAGAAAGATAACAAACTTGAAGGACTTTGGAAGTCGTGCCATAAGCTGGAACATCAGAATTCTAACTGAAAATGTACTCAGAAAGGCCTGGAGAATGACTCCCTCCTTCCTTCTCTTAGTAGAGCAAGCTTCCCCTGTGCTTTCTGACAGTGAGTCTGACTGTCCTCCAGGCGAGGAGGGCTCAGGGGCTTCCAGGTGAAGAATATAATTCCCTAATTTCTTTCACCACAGGCATGCTTGACACATGGCTGGAAATCAACAAGCATTTTAAATGTGAAGCATGAGGGAGAGGTAAAGATGGAAAGAGAAATGAAGGTCTCATAAAGGGCTTTCAGTCCTAAGAAAAAATATTTCCTTCAAGTTTAGTCAGAAAGCCAAAGTTAAATGTACATGTGTTGATAAGTCTGTATCACTTCACGCAACCACTCAAGCTGCCATGTTAGTCCTCACTAGAGCAGATGTCGCCCAGCTTGAAGAATACTGCAAACCATGGTTTCATTGAGCCAAGATAAAGTCATCTCAAATTCAGAGCTTGGGGAGGCAGTGTTCCCCCTCACCATAGTGACCGATTTCTGTGTTGTAGCAGATCACTGACTAAGTTGGTAGAGCCAAGATGAAATACTGAGAGTGAAATTCAGAATCGAGACGTTTTGCTAGATCTTATCTTGCAAAAATCAGAGAAAGCGTCAGTAGGGTTTTGCTTCATCTAATGGATAATTTGAAGCGAAGTGTCAAGAATAAGTGAGGGGACCAGGTCTAAAGAAAAATTCTAATCAGCTAAAAAGTAAGGATTTCTGTCGATCAGAATGTGCTCCACTAAAGGTTTAAATCCTGCTACCTGGTCATTGTTTAAGGAGACACCTTAGCTCCCATTAGATCAAATATACAACAGACCTCAGAGACCTGGCTGTGCTTCTGAGTTTCATCTCTGCCGCACAGCTAGCCACATCAGCTACCTGTGTCAGTTATCAGTGCAAAGGGTGGGGCATTGGGAGCAACTGAACCTACCTTTCTGTTCCCAATCATCTGAAGATTTAAGAAGCCATCCTTTGGCTTTCTTCCAAGACAGAAGAAAAACATTTTCAAAGCTTTAGCAAAAACACATCAGTTTCTGAATCCGTCAGTGGTAACAGAGATGGGGGTTCTTTTCGAGCCAACAGGACCACTCTGGAGTCAAAGACGGGGTTTGCTGACCCTGAGGTTATGGGCATCACGGAGAAGAGAAAAGAGATAACTTAGCAATGGTCCATTTGCAGCAAACAAAAGAGACTGGGGACCAAATGTTGGGATGACAAGGAGGCAAGGCTGCATAAAGCACATATTTTGACAGACTACTGAGTGACCAAGAGCTATACATAAGAATTAGAGATGAGGGTGGCTGTCAAACAGCTGACTTTTGAATATGAATATCTTGGAAAACTGAACTTTTTAAAATTTAATATCATAACTCACAGCTATAAACAAGTGAAGGAGGTCCTAAGTTTGTTACAAAGATCTGTATAAAATGATTGTCTCTCATTTTCCCAGCATTTAAACTAAAACAAAGAACATCTGAATCCTTAAAATAGATGATTCCAAATTCAAAGCAGTAAATTAATGGCCCATGCAGGTGTTTCCTAGAGAAAGACCGTCACTAAGTCCTCTAACATTAATTTGCTCAAAGCCCCTCTGATTGAATAGCAGAGTGCTGTAAAAGATACTTTCACTCCTGATATCACTGAAGATGTGGGTGTGTAGGAAATGTGAATGAATTATTTAGGGGATGATGAGATACTCAATAGATAAAGGCACGTACTGCATAGGTTTGAGACGCAAATTTAACCCCTTCAACCCATGTGAAGGTGGAAAGAGACAGCCTATTTAAAAAAACTGTCCTCTGACTTTCTCACATGTACTATGGCATTATGCTCAACACAAATTTTTTATACACACACACACATGCATACATACATACACAGGCACACAGACACACATACACATAGACACACACACACACACACACACACACACACACACACACACACGCCTTAGAGTATCTGGACTCAGAAGGTTATGGGTGACAACATATTTCATTTTAATAAAATAAAACAAGATAGTGGGATTTGGAGATATTCTCAGTGGTTAAGAGCATTAACTGTTTTTCCAGGGACCAAGAATTGGTTCCCAGTACACTCTCTTCTGGTGGTACATATAAACACATACAGGCAAATACACACATGAATAAATAATACACACTTTTTTTTTTAAAAAAAAGAGTGTTATAAAAACTCTATCTTAATAATCTTAAAATAGATTTCAATAAACGTAAGTGACTTTTTAATGATAAGAAAAATATAGGGGTGTGGTGACTAGAAGGCGTGATGGGGCACAGAGAGAAGGCAGAGAGGCTATTTTAGAACATACTCCTCAACATATTTTTCCCTCACCTTTAAGCTTCTGGGACAATAAACACATAATAATCAGCTTATATTTAAACTATTCTGATTACACCTACAAAATCCTATTGACCATATACATTCACAAACAACCATAGGTTAGGAAACAGGTATCTTTGTGGAATATATTATGAAGCCATATCACCACGCTATGTCCATAGTCACTCTTAGGTAAAATGAACATTTGTTAAAGTTGCAAATATGGTTGGGCATCCAGGAGTACATAAAGAGACCCTCTCTCAAAAATAACCAAGTAAATAATAAAGTCACAAACATGGTTTTATCACAGTTTTTAAAGATGTAGAGTTTACTTTTTCTCAACTTGGTGCTTCTTCCTCTAGGGGCTCTTTAGATGAGATGTGTATAATAACATCTTCAGGAGCAACACATGGCTAATTTTCTCTTCTGCATCTGCCCTCCCCTCTTCTCTAATCATCGTTTCTGACTCTTCAGTGTTAGGTCATGGAGAAGACCGAGATACAAAAAGTGTTAGATCAGGACTGGTGGAAGACATAGAAATGAAAGAGAGAGGCGACTTGTATCTGCAGAAGCAGAACTCTCCTTTAATCAGCATAGTGGAAGTGCTGAGAGAGTGGAGACTATATGCTGTGGTACATGAGAATTTGGGATGTGTAGAGCAAAAGAGGGAACTTTTGGGATGGAAGATGCCGCCTGCAGGCCGGTTCTCCTGCAGCTTCAAATGGAAGCTGATGATGGAAGGTGTTGTGTTTGTCTTCTTACAGAAGCCTCTCATTCCTAAGGACCTCCACCCTGTGGATATCTATCTGTACACTGTGTGAAGGTGTATGCTGTGACTGGCATAATAAAGAGCTGAACAGATAATAGCTAGGTCAGGAAGAGGTTAGACATGACTTCCAGGGGCAGAGAGGATTCTGGGAAGAAGAAAGGTGGAGATACCAGGAGACAAGGAGAAAAAGCAGGAGGTGCAGAATGGAAGAGAGATAATGCCACGTGATAGAACATAGATAAATTGATAATTTAAGTTATAAGAGCTGTAAGAAGTTTCTATGTCATTATTTGTGAGCTGATAGCCCAAAGGAAAGTCTGACTACATCTTCCCACCATCAAGTCGACTTTACTGTCCAGAGTTCTTAGTATATATGAGGCTTTTAGGTCATTAACTGTAGGCGGAGTTTACCCACAAGGATACCAATACCAGATAGATATTTATTAGAATATAAACCAACACTCACGGTACAGGCAACTGATTATAATAGCACCTGAACAGGGACCGGAGTCTGCAGACGGACGGACGATGGGAACCTCCTTCCAGCAGCCAGGAACCAGCAAGAGAGCCTCTCAGCGTCCCGGCAGCCCCTTATCAATGGGGTTGGCCACACCCCCTCCAGGAGCCCAGGACCCTGGATAAGCTTCCCTGGACCCCACCAGCTGACACCCGAATCCCACAACATCTCCCCCCTTTTTCTAACTAAGAAGGTTCTAAACTAAGACTATGTACAGTAGGAATTATTATGAGGTAGTATCTAGGAGAGGTCAAAGTATAATTGCTAATCAAAGCCTAACTTATATAAGGTACATCTAATAGTTCTAGAATATTGGTAGATAGTAGGGTGTATAGATTATTTTAAAGGGTTAATCTGGGAAAGTGAGAATCTAACACCTGAGTGTTCTTATCTAAGGGATACTAGGGTGAAAACTTTAAACATCTATTCTTCAACCTCTTCAAGACCTGAGAAGGAAGGTGAATTTGTCTGAAAGACAGAAGTACATGGAAGCAGCTACTTCCAAAATTTGGGAGAGGACAGCAACACAGCTACCTGGACAATCACCTCTGGATTTGTGTACCATTAGAGCATCTATCGGATTGGCTATAGGCCAATGGCATCTGACAGATCTTTTCACAAGCAGAACAATTTTGAAGGGACTGTCTTATTCTGTCTAGGCAGGTTTCGTCAGTCTCCATCTATCAACTTGTTCATCCAGCTTGACATCATGTGTGTACTGTCAGCAATCAAGGTAAGGACAGTTCCTTACTCAGCCGGCCATTTTTTGCCAAAAGGACCAACTCCAAAGGAGTATCTTTGATGCTCAACACCATCTCGAGAAGGGAGCAGTGACACCAGGAGTCGTCGTGTCTCTCGTGGCCAAATTTTAAATGTTAAATGCCATATTCTCTGGGTCTATGAAACGGTTGAAGATTCTTGTCCATCTATGATATTCTAACCTGTATCTGACATGACTGGGATATGATACCTTAAATAGTGTTGACTGCAGATCTTATCGTCTTAAGGAATAAACCCTGTACTAAAAATTAGAATACCTATATAAGGGGTGTACAATCTCTGAACAATGACCCTTAGTAGAACTATCGAACATTAGCCAGGGGTATTTTACCAGGTAAAGTGTCCACAGCATTTTAGACATGTAAATACATATATATCATCTAAACAGAGGTATATAAAACATCTTGTGCATATATCATAACTAGTGCAATCATACATTATATCTAGTATAGTTAAATGAAGGTAGTAATTGCATAGTATACATGACAATGATGTGCAAATATTTTAAACAAAGGTAGAAGCATACATAAAATATAGCAATTTCAAATTCAGCTTTACATAATAGTTACAGATTCAGATTTATATCGAAGTACAAGTTGCTTTGGTTACATAAAACAATCTCAGATTAAACTTTGTACCAATGTACAAATTATCACAATTAAACATATAAAATGATTTTGCATTAGTATCAATATACAGATATCTATGACAGTGCAAATTGTCTTTAGCTTAGCCCATACATTTAGCTAAAATGAAGTATAGGTAGGTAGAACAGTCTACCTTTATCTATCCTATCTATTCCCCCTCTCTTCTAAGAAAAAAAGATCTCTGATGCTATATTATAGTTTTGTCTTTTATTCAGTTTTACCCACAACCTTTGGAGCATAAAACTTATTGGGAAAGGGGGCGTAGTCGTTTATAAGGTTGCTTCCTGCTGACTTAAGGGCGATGGCATCTCTTTGGGATCCTGTAAAAGCTAAAACAATGGTTAGTTCTTAATGGACTGACCACATACATCTATAACCATTTTTAGGATAGTGGTTAACTCTATCTGGAAACTTAATTAGCAGTGTGATCTGAAGGATAATCATAAGGAGCTATCTTGCAGCTGTTTTTGAATAATCTATTTCTTGAAAGCAATTATTGATTGGTGCGCACCAGGTTCTTGATTTTTTTATTTTTGTCTCTGCTGTCTGTCTATCTGTCTCTTATTCTCTCTCTCTCATACTCTTTCTTCTATTTTTGTTTTTTTAGCAGGAGTTGTTCCGGTGGAGGCCCCATCTCGGTTTCAGATTCTTTGTAGATAGCTGATAGGAGGAAATGTTATTTACAGTGGAAAACTTAAGCATTGTAGAAATTCAAAAGATATTTATATCTTTCATGACTTTAGGAGACTGGAAGCAGACAGAATGAGATGTTTGAGAGGTACAGAAACAGGGAGGAATGAGGTTTAAGATGAAGTCACAGTAATATTGGTCCCTAAATATTTTGCCTTCTGTCTCACACCAGGTGGCTTTTATGATGTGAGACAGAATTTTTCATATTCCTTTACCAATATGCTTGGGTTTAGAGAGGGAGAAAGCCACAAGTTCCCAATCCAAATCCAGCCTTATAAATAGTCAAATCAGGACCTTTTTTTTTTTTTTGAGATGTAGATGCAAGATGTAAAGCAGTAAAAATTGAGGAATTACCCAGTATTGCATGTGTGTATCAGTTGGTCTCGTAGTCCGTCTTGTACATCCCTTAATCCTCAGTCTGTCTTCTATTGTAGGTGAGTAATTACTCAATGTTTAGTATCCATTTTCCTGTAAAGACAAAACTGAGAGACCCTGCCCCAGGTTTGTTAAGTGTGTTTTCCTTACCACGCATCCGTTTGTCATGTCAGGGATGAGCAGTTACTTTTCTTGTTCAGGAAGAGACTCCTTTTCGAAGCGGGCTTTTATTAGTTTTGTTGGTACCCATATCTTTTCTGTCCCTGTTGAAACAAGAGCAAAATCCCTACCCCACCGAAGCGCATACCCTGGCTTCCATTCGGAAGTCAACACATCTTTGAAGTAAATGGGTTGATTTAACTCAGAAGATTTTTCTACTACCCAATGTCTCTCAGCAGCTGAAGTTCCCTTTTCATCAGCATTAAGAAAATTTAAAGTCAATAAGGCACTATGCAACCTCTCTCTGGGCTTTTTCATTTCTTTCTTTTGTTTATAAAGCATCTCTTTTAATGTGCGGTGAGATCTCTCCACGACTGCCTGTCCTGTAGGATTGTGTGGTATCCCTGTAATATGCTTTATATCATAGTATGCAAAAATTATCTTCATTTTTCGGGAGACGTAAGCTGGAGCATTGTCAGTCTTAATCTGAGTGGGAATTCCCATTATGACCATGGCTTCCAAAAGGTGAGTAAGTACAGCATCAGCATTTTCAGAACTCAGGGCAGTCGCCCATTGCATTCCAGAATAGGTGTCAATAGTATGATGTACATATTTCATCTTTCCGAATTCTGGAAAGTGAAACACATCCATTTGCCATATCTCATTTCCGTGTGTACCCTTAGGATTAGTTCCCGCAGGTAAAGATGGTTGGTTATAGAAAGAGCAAGTGTCACATTATTTTACTATTTCCTTTGCTTCAATCCAAGTGATGGGAAAACTCTTCTTCAGCCCTTTGCTGTTAACATGATGCTTTTCATGAAATTCTGTGGCCTTTAGCACGCTCCCTATTAGCAACCGATCTATTTCCTCATTACCCTGCGCTAGAGGGCCTGGGAGGCCCGTGTGTGCCCTGATATGTGTTATGTACATAGGATGTATCCTACCTCTGATGATATCTTGTAGTTGTATGAATAGTAAGGTCAAGTCTGTATCATCGTGAATGAAGTCAGCAGTTTCAATATGTGAAACAACTCTTTCTGCGTATTGAGAGTCAGTAATTAAGTTAAGAGGTTCTGTGAAATCCAACAACACCATAATAATCGCATATAGTTCTGACTTTTGAACAGAGTTATAAGGGCTCTGAGCCACTTTAGTTAGGTTCTCAGACTTGTAGCCAGCCTTCCCTAAATTGTTTGCATCTGTATAAAATATAGGGGCTCCAGAAATTGGTTCATCCTGTACTACACGAGGAAAGATCCAATTAGTTTCCTTTATAAATTGAATTCTCTTGTTTTGGGGATATTTATTATTAATTTCTCCTAAAAAGTCACTGCAAGCCTTTTGCCAAGGTTCACTGTCTGCCCATAATCGTTCAATTTCTTCATTAGTCAGAGGCACAACAATTTCTGCCAGCCCGGGGCGTGGGCGTTGGGCGCCAGATGTAGGCGGAGTTTACCCACAAGGATACCAATACCAGATAGATATTTATTAGAATATAAACCAACACTCACGGTACAGGCAACTGATTACAATAGCACCTGAACAGGGACCGGAGTCTGCAGACGGACGGACGATGGGAACCTCCTTCCAGCAGCCAGGAACCAGCAAGAGAGCCTCTCAGCGTCCCGGCAGCCCCTTATCAATGGGGTTGGCCACACCCCCTCCAGGAGCCCAGGACCCTGGATAAGCTTCCCTGGACCCCACCAGCTGACACCCGAATCCCACAACAATTAACCTTTCAGAGAGTAAAAAACATGGGATATTACACAGTCAATAGTCAGTGGACTTGGCAGAAGTTTAAATAAGGTTACCATTCTTGCTTGCTTTTGAGTTCATTGATGACACTGCCCCTCCCCTCACTCAGATGCCACAGGGTTCCCTCATCTGCACTTTTCTGGATGGCACTGCATTTGAGTTCTTGAATGTCATAAGCATTCAGAAAATCTACCTGGAGCTTTCTTGCAGTTGAGTTCCCTCGGTACTGTTTATTTTTTGTCTGTTTCACAAGAAATGAACAATACCTTGTCCTGACTCTAGCAGTGTGCCTCATTCTCACGTCAAAGCCCTCTGTTCTGCCTCAGCTAGGCTCCTCTACTCATTTGTATGAGGCGGGGGAGGCAGACATTGGTTTCAAATAGATCTGGAGTCTAATGTAGATTCCTTCAAACCACTTCATGATACTGGGTCCCCTTGGCTCTCATACCTTGAATTCTTTCCATAAACCCAACAATAGTATTAGCCAGTTTATGGGCTCTCCTAACATCTCCTACTTAAAATGTTAATCAAGTGCTGGGTATTTACTAGGTATTCAAGTCACCATTCAGGAGTGGAGCTATCACATTTATTGGGTGTTTATGAACACTGGGAGCTTTGGCGATGGAGCTGGTTCTCAAATGTAATTGTCCCTGAAATTGCTAGAGTAGAATGAAGCCACCTTCACCCTGGTGTATAGTGTTGTCTACTCTGCTGCTTGTTATTTCCTGCTAAGCATTAGGTTTATTTTCATCTGCATCTATGAACAATTTTTCATCCCACTTTTCAAATTTTGTCCCTCCAGCCCCCACAGAGCTCATATGAAGATGTTGTATTTATCTCTTCAAAAGGCTCCTCTCTAGATTTGGACTGAAGAGGAAGGTGTCTTTCATAGCTAAAAATTCTTTCAAAATGTATACCTCTTGACCTTTTATGTTCTTAATACAGGTGAATGATCAAGTCACACAAAGAGTCTGGGGATTTTCTTTGTAAGTTGTGCAAAGTGTCTACGATGCTTTAATTTCTGCACCATCTTGAATTCATATTGGGCACCCAGATGAGACATTATTTCTAGATGTGTCTGTGAATGAGTTTCTAGGGGAGATTACCATTTGAATTGTTGGACTAGGTAAAGAAGGTGTTCTCACCTACATGGCTGAGCTTTATTCAATCTACTGAGAGTCCAAATATAACAAGAAATAAAGGCAGGGGAAATTTGCTTTTTGTTTGACAACCAGAGCTAGAGAATTGATATTCATCTGCCCTTAATGGAAACTTAGACTATTCTCTCTCTGGATCTTCAGGAGCTCCAGCATTATAAGACCTCTCAGTCTCCTAACTCATGAGAGGCAACTCTTTATACTACATCACATGAATGTGTGTACATGTGTGTTTGTGGGTTCTGTTTCTCTGGAGAATCCTTACTAATGCAGAGCTCAGTCTCAGATTTCGTTTCAGTCTCTCACAACATTCATTGTCACACAAGGAAAACAGTCAAACCTAAGTGTCCTTCCTTCGGTAGAATCGAGCGCAGAAACAGAACTACAGACATATAATTAAATAATCAAATACTTTGAGACTTCCCAGATGGTAAGCCCCAAGAAGATGTAAAGGTCTATTTTTAGAGGAATTTCTATCCTTTCTTTTCATTTTGGGCAGCTGACAGATCTCTCGCGCAGAGTGTTGACATGTTGTGATGGGCCTTTCTTTGGGACCGATTTTGCTGACAGGCGAACACAATCTGACATTGTTCAGAGCTGTAGAATCCCCCTCTTGTGCAGACCCTGTGTGTACAAACTGACCACGTTGGTTCTTTTGTACCTTTTATTGTATAAAGAAATGGAGAACCTGGATTTGGAGGATTGTCAGTGATGTCACTCACATGGGAATAGAACTTGCCACTGCATGGTGTGCTGAGATTTAATTCACTGCAGATGAGTAAATCACATCATTTTACAACTACAGTGTGACGGGAACTTGAAGAGCAGTGAGTAGTTGGCTGATTCGTCTAAGTTTCTAAGTGAGAAGGTTGACATGTGGTTTTGAAGTCTGGTTATTTCACTTACCTCAGATCAGAATCAGATAGATCAGCCGAACTCTGCTCCCTGTTCTAGGAAAATAAGTCTCTCAATTTTCTCATCATTCCAAAACAACTGCACCTCATCCCAAATTGCCAACACCCAGCTACAGCTCTCATCTCGCTCTTCCATGCCGAAGAGGAAATGTGAAAGCGAAGACTGGACAGTCAGCTAGCCTTTCCCTACTTGAGGGTTACGTCCTTAGACATACAATCTCTTTTACTCAGCTACAGCAGGGTCTTCACCAAGGCTTTAAAAATGTTTCTTGCTTACTTATTCGCTTATTA
The DNA here is from genome assembly GCA_033318265.1 of Phyllotis vaccarum. Lineage (NCBI taxonomy): Eukaryota > Metazoa > Chordata > Mammalia > Rodentia > Cricetidae > Phyllotis > Phyllotis vaccarum. The sequence continues at coordinate 113,576,321 of JARWLC010000007.1, read as the reverse complement.
TAAATGTATGCCATGTGTGCAGCAAAGTCCAACCTGTGGAGGCCAGTCCCCTCCTTCCACCGTATAGGTGCCAAAGATTGCATTCAGTGGCGAGCGCATTTTCATGCCGAGCCGTGACATTTTATTTATTTACTAACTTATTTGCCGGGATTTAAACAGAACTAGAGCTTCAAAGCCATAATTTACCTGTGTATCTACTCTAGAAAATTTAACCAGTGTGGTCACTGCCTCTTGGAGATGCCTCTACCTGGAAAGAAGAGGATAAGCAAGGAATCCTGAAAAGTGTTCGGAAGAGGAAAAACAGACGGAAAGCTTTAGCGTTCAGGGAGGGACACTGTAGGAGATTCTAGAGCAGTGGTTCTCAACCTATGGGTCACAACCTCTTGTGATCATATATCAGACATTTACTTCATAATTCATAAATGTAGAAAAATTACAGCTATGAGGTATCAATGAAATAATTTTATGGTTGGGTTGCAGTATTAGGAAGGTTGAGAATCACTACTCTAGAAAGAGCAATTCATGGGAGTAGCAGCCACTTTTTTGCTAACCCTTATAAGTGTGGACACTGTGTGTTTGGTTTAGAGAACTGACATGGAACAGCCCGTTAACAAGTCATGACTGGGCCATCTCTCTCACCCTATCCCCCCCATGACTGGTCCATATCTCACCCCATCTCCCCTCCATGACTGGGCCATCTCTCTCACCCCATCCCCCCCATGACTGGGCCATCTCTCTAGCCCCAACTCCCCTCCATGACTGGTCCATATCTCACCCCATCCCCCCCCATGACTGGGCCATATCTCCCATCCCACCCCCCCATGACTGGTCCATATCTCACCCCATCCCTCTCTCCATGACTGGGCTATCTCACCCCATCCCCCCATGATTGGGCCATCTCTCTCACCCCATCTCCTCTGCCATGAATGGGTCATCTTTCTTGCCCCCTCCCTCTTTTCTAAAGCCACGAGTCTGCTTGTCACCACAAATGACATCTAGAGAGCAGAAGATTCCACAACTCTACCCAAAGGAACCTTAGACTTAGAATACATAGTGCACTGTTAGTTTTCTAGGCTTTGTGGATAGACTAATAAAATCAGGTATGAATTCTCTAGTGTGGAGGTTACCACTGAGATAAAAGAGTAAATTACTGCTTTGCTTATAGCATGTTAGGAGGTACCAGAGAGAAAAATGAAGCAATAAAAAAGGGATGGGAAGGTGTTATAGTTTTTTTCAATTTGACACAAATCTAGACATAACTGGAAAGAAGGCATCTCAGCTGAAGAATTGCCTCGGTCAGATTGCCTGCGGCAATGTCTGTGGGGCAGTTTCTGATTGTTGACTGATGTAGGAGGGCCAGCTCACTGTACTGTCCCTGGGTAGGTGGTCACGGGTGACATAAGTAAGCAGGCTGAGCAATCCCGTGAGGAGCAAGGCAGCAAGCAGGGTTCCTCCATGGTATCTGCTTTGGTTCTTGCCTTCAAGTTGCTGCCCTGAGCTCCTCCCTGGCTTCCCTTAATGATGGGAACTCCAAGGGAAAGAAATTTGTCCCTTCTCAAGCTTTTTTTGTTCATTCTGCTTGTTTCAGAAGCAGAAAGCAGGCTAGAGGGGCGGAGATGGCTACCTTTGTGTGTCCAGTATAGACTAGATTTGAATGGTAGCCTGTGAACAGGCTTGAATCAGGGGGGTGTGAATGTGTGGAAAGCTGTAAGGGAAGACATTCCTGATGTACTCGGCATCATCTTCTCTCAGTTTAGCAATAGGTTACATTCCTGTGTTCTCCGTCTCTTCTGTTTGGAGGGATACTTCCTTTACAAGATATGAGTGCCTGGTTTCTCAGATATTTTTTTAAATCTATGATAGGAAATTCTGTTGGCTGTGAGTATGGGAGCTTTCAGGCACTCTGGCGTTTGCGTTTCGCTGCCTTTCTTATGATGGTTCTAGGACCAATATCAGCCCCAGCTTTCTGCACCTATTACTTTTGTTTTTGAGCCATGTTCTAAGGGCTGCTGTTCTGGTCAGAGCTCATACCTGCTCTGAGATCTCAAGCCCATACTCGGTCTTGTTCAACCACTCTATGCAAGGCTTGCAGAGGTAACATGCTGTCAATACCTCACATCTAAGCAAGCCCTGAACTGACGTCCTTGGAAGATTATCATGTGAGAGAAACAGGGCAGAGAGACCCACTTCCCGGTCCCGACTCATATCCTGGCTTAACTGTAGAGAGAAATAAATTTCTTTTTTACTGTCTGAAAATTTCATACTTTTATATAACGTATCAAATTCACCCTCTCTTATTTCCCCTGTAACTACCCTCCAACTCCTCATTACTTTCCCCCTCCTAATTTCATATGCTACTTTTAAAAGTCCACTCTTCGTACCTGTGCATAAAACAGTCTTGGGAGCATGAGTAGCCTATGTGGGGCTGCATCCATAAAGAAAACGGACTCTTCCTCTCCTGGCAACTGGCAGTTGTCAATAGTCCTGGGCTAGGGGTGAGACTTCCTGAGTCTTGTCCCATTCCATGCTGGAATTTTGGCTGGCATGATTTTGAATATACACACATATTCACATATATTATATTTAATGTATATGATATATTAATTATTATATGCTATATAATATGTTGTATAATAAATTATATTATCATTAACATGTATAGTATATCATTTAATATATAATATTTAACATAATAAATACATATTGTGTAAAATATATATTATGAAAAGACTTATTTTTATTTATATTTGTGTGTGTGTACATGTGCTTGTTTACATTCATGTTTGTGTGTGTGTGTATGTGTATGTGTGTGATGTGTATGTATTCTCACAGAGGCCAGCAAAATGCATCAGGCCTCATGGAACTGGAGTTACAGGTAGTCGTGAAGTGCTGGTTATGGGTACTAGGCATCTAACTGGTTTTCCGCCAGCACAGAGAGTGCTCTTAACTGCTGACCCACTAGCCCTGGAATGCATTCTTTCAAAGGACCCAGATCGTCTTAAACTGACCTATGATCAGGATTGATTCCAGAATCTAGAGGGGGTTGAAAACTATTGGAAACGGAAGCCTGGAAGGATCAGCTTATCTGCAGAGCGAAGTGGCAGGATGTAGACAATTACACGTTTCTCTTGTCTCTAGCATCTCGTCTTCTCTGCTCTCTTATCATTTCAAACGTCACCGCTGAGCAAATGGACCTCAAACCTGTATCTTCAGTCTTGACAGCGTCTCAAAACTTCAACTTAATTTAACAATTGCTTGATAGGTGTTCTCACTAGAAAACACTGTGCACAAGAGTATATCACACACACACACATGCACACACACACACACACACACACACACACAGGCACTCAGTCATTCACAAGATTCCACTCTTAAACATCACCCTTAATGTTTGATTCATTATAAAAATATGTAATTTTCATTTGATTACATTTGAATTTTTAAAAGTAAGTTTATTATAGTACTCTATAAGACCCATGGCCTGAAACTAGAGGCATAGTGTACAGGAGAGCTTTCTTTTAAATATGTAATTCAAAAACCCAGAACCATATATTCTGAGACATTAAATGAGGGACTTAGTCTCTGTTGATAATGTCCACAACTCTGAATGGGAAAAGGAAAACGTCCATACCACTCTGGGTTGTGGCTACCCATTGCCATTCTAATGGTATGTAGCATGGAGCTGCATTCAAAAATGCCTGGCTCTATTCCTCTGAATTATCTTTGTCTAAATGTACTTTGGGCAAGATTACTTTAACAGGGTTAAAGAGATGGCTCAGTAGTTAAGGGTGTACCTTTTGCTGTTTTGGTGGACCAAAGGCCCACATGGTGGCTCACACCTGTCTATAACTCCAGTTCCAGGGGATCTGATCCCCTCTTCTGATTTCAAGCTCACAAGTGGTGCACAGACATATATGCAGGCAAAGTCTCATATGAATAAGATAAATAAAAAGAGACCACTGTAACAAGTATTAAAGGCAGTCCTTAGAAGTCTCTTTTGCACAGTATCCCACACAGAGAAAGCATGTAACAATTACGTAGGGTGAGAGCCAGGATCCAAAGGGCCCACAATGTTAAAAGTTAATTTTTGGATACAGAAAATCTTGTCAGAAATATCCAATACTACTAACTACATCCGACTAACATGGACAAACATGTTCTTGACTATACTCTCTACCTCTTTTTCTTTACTCTTCCACGTGAAGGCTGTAATCACCAATGGCTGAAAATGGGCTTGGATCTCCATTGTTATGGGCTCAAATTCTTTTCCAGTTCACGTAGGTACCGGAGACAAAACCAAACTGAAGTGAGCAGACTGTTTTTATTTTGTTTATTTGTTTTTATTTCATTTGCATAACCCTCTTTAATGACACCCAACTGTGAACTTTTCCCAGGGAAAAACCATGACCTGTAACGTTGGACCTCAAGGTCTTACCTCTTTCCACATCACTCAGAAGGAGCCCGACCACACTAGAAAATGCCCACCACTGGAGCTCGCTCTGGAGAGGAGCTTCACTCACAATTCCCCAGCAGCACATGAACCTGACCTCTCGCCCTTGAGCCTGTGGCCTTGGGCCAGGATGGTTCTACTAAGCTGTTGTCAAGTTTTCCACTGCGTCCTCTGGTCAGCCCCAAATGGCTAGTATTGCTCTTCTTGCACTATTTTTAGTAATAGATCAGTTATCCCTGACACGCAGTGGTGGGGATTAACAAAATGCACCCATACGCATCTCTGAGGGCTGACATGTATGTCCCTAGTCCAAAGTAGGCATGGGCGGTTCTGGGTAGGATTAGCAGGCTTAATTTTTTATTATCTCTTTCGACTTCTCTTGGCAGAGAGAAAGAGGGGTCTAGTCCAGAACCACCATGATTTGTTTGAGGAACTTAGCAGAAGACTTTCTTTAACTATGCAGCAGACTCTGTCTTTTGCGCACACTCAGTTCCTCGCAGCCCTCTGGGGTACAATTATTCTTCTGTTGATAGAAAGGCGTCTTTTGCATACCGTGCTGCTTTTATGAGAACATAGAGTAATAGGTCATGCTGCGGGGATGTCCTGATCAGGAGCTCATGTGATGAAGGCCCCGCATGCCAGAGGAAGGGAATTTCAGAATGTCCCTTGCCAGCTGGGAAGGCTGTACATGACAGGGAGCGAGCCATCGTAATCACATCGTGTTCTGTAACCTCAGCCTGGATCCCCTGCTCTCTATCCTCCCTTGACCTGAATCAGAGGCAGGCTTGATCTTTAAATGCCTGTTGCTCTCAGTGTGAGTACAGTGCTTGACGTGGGCTTGCTCCGTGGTGGTGGGTCACATGGAATAACCCACTTAGTCAACTTATTTCTCTCTTTTCATTTTTAGGGGTCTCTTTACTTGACAAAATAATTCCTGATTCTTACAGTAAGGTGAAAATGGAGGCAGTCAGTACTGAGGGCTTTGTCAAGCCTGTTGCCAAACAAAAGGAAAAGCAAAAACACCCTTCTTGCTGGTTATGCCACAATGACACTTATTCCTTAGAACATATAATCTCTGTAGAAACTCCATGCTTAGCTCAGAACCTGGGTCCTGGTTTTCCATAGCTGGATATTGGCCAGTATTAGTTCAGGATCCTTCTTCAGAAAGCTGCCATCTCTTGCTGGGTAGGGTAAGGTGGGATCTCACAAATGGACCTGCCATAATCCTGTCCATGCAAATTATGATTTGTTCTGGGCTTTCCAGTAGGAAGACAGCTAGTCAGCAGTTCAAGTCTACGAGCCGAGTCGATCTCTTCCTTATCACATAGAAAACACCCCCCCCCACACACACTTACTCTTTCGTGATTGGAAAGCTTCAACCGATAAACAATAACTACATTTACCAAAGCAAACTCACAGATTCCACTCTTTCCTTAACCAGGCAACACTTACGGAGTACTTACGTAGCAAGCCTACCTGTTTCCCATCTAGGTGTATTACTTCATGAGTGTCACTGTGCAGAGAAGTCTTGGCCACCAATGCCAGCCAGATATACTCTGGATTGAGGAAGCCCTTGGGTTCTGGGCAGTCGGCAAGTTGCATAAATCAGTGCTAAGTTCTGTTCTCAGATGTTTCCATGGTGTCCATACGTTATCATCCCAGGACACAGCTTTAGGTTATTGAAATCCCAGTCTGAGGTTTTCCTGTAGGCTGCATTGGGTTTGTGTGCCCAAGGAGCTCAGGGGTTCCCCATTTTTCTTTTGTTCCATAAGCTCATATCCATCATCACTGCCTTATGGAGCACCTACTATGTGCAATGTGATTTAAGGATGTCATTTTTAATCTGCTTGTCAATTCTACCAAAAAGTAAAGCATTCTTACCACAATTTTATGTGGGTAGTAAGATTGAAACACGGTGTGGTCAAATAACTTGTGATGCTTTTAGCTTCCAGTTTGTTATTCTCTCTCTCTCTCTCTCTCTCTCTCTCTCTCTCTCTCTCTCTCTCTCTGTTTCTGTCTCTCTCTATGATGAGGAGAGAGTTCAAGAGAAATGAACCAAACTCACCACACTGCTTTGAACCTGGCTCATCAACTGTCAATGTTTTCTTGTACCAGTTTGTTTCTCTCCAGCAAAAACTAATAACTTCTAGTTCTTATAACATGTCCATAGGAAGGCCTCATTAGAATTAGAAAAATGGGAAATAATTATAGTTTGCAAGACTTAAATTTTGACAGCCATTCGGACTATTTTCCAAGTTCAGTCTAACAAAATAATCTTCTGTATAAGTGTGCAACAAGCTGAGGTTAATGCTGAGGATAACAATAAACACAGACTTCCAAAGCCCTCACTTCCCACGCCTTTGATTCTGATGTCTATCTGACATTCAGTGACAAGCCGGACACCTTTGCTTGGAATTATCCCAGAATGGAAAGGCTGGCTGCCTTTGTCCTCACACAGCCTAATCACTGTGATGTCACTGATGTTATGACATAGCCCATTCCAAGTCCACTCCCCCCCACCAACAAGTATGTCTGAGGACAGTCACTGCCCAAGGGCGCCACAGTAAAGGATGGATAGGGCACGCAGGGTTCCAGCTATCACTGAGTTTTGTGTTCTGGGAATCAGACAGAGTGAAGACAAAGCATGACCAAGGCTTCAATGAGAAAGAGCTGAGGGTGCTCAAGGGCCACGTTAGGAAAGTCAACAGAGACTTCCTCCACCAGGACATTCTGTACCGAAACCCAAGTGATAAATAATCAATTAGGTGAGAACAATCTGTAAAAGGCCAGTGAGGGAGGCAAGTTCTACTAACTATAACTGGCAGGTCCCTGTCTACCTGGTACAGGAGGTGGCCAAAGAATACTGCGGTTGCTTCTATGTTTTAAATGAAGATCTGTCATCATTCAAGGACTATCTGAATCCTGATAGACTAAGAATTTCACAAAAATGCTGAGCTACAGGGGACTCCATGGAAGAAATTATGCCGTAGTTTGGAGCTTGGGCCTTGGGAATGGAACTATGTTTTTCTGGAAAGGGATCGGGTATTTGAGGAGAAATAGGAAGACATTGTTTCATAAGTCCTTGGGAGAGATTTACTTTTTCTACATCTTGGACTGTGTCTAATTCAGGCTTGTGATAACAGATGCTACAGATGTTGGCTAGGAAAATAGCCCAGGTTGGCCTTCAGTATGGTAAAACCCGAGATGGCATGTGCTCACACAGAGCTCAGGACATAGTTTTCTAGGTTCTTGATATGGTGAAGAAATCTCACTTGAGAATTTGTCCTTCTCAAAGGCCCACCAAGGCTTTTGACACATCCAGAATTCCAGCCCTGGTCTGATTCCAGAGCTGGCCTCAGAATAACACTGCTCAACCTCAGTTACTACCAAGATTTCAAACACACAACTCTAGTTAAGAGTTGGCTTATATAAGAAACCCTGTACGAATGTAAGGCAAAAATTATTGGCAGGACTTGAAAAAAACACAGCTGAGAACTCTCTTAAATGATTCCACTTTGCTACTTCACACATTCATTCTCCTGCTCTCTCATCTTTCTGTCCTTTTAAATAATAATACACAAAGACAATCTATCAATGAGTGCTCAGCATCTGCCACATACCACATTAAAAGAGCTCAGGCACATTCTAGTATATAATTCACTCAACTCCTCTATGGAATAGGAGCTATTCCACTTGTTTTTAGGATAATTAACTCATTAGTTACAAATGAATACAAAGGTAGTCACAGGAATGGCAAGTTTCCAGGCTGGGACTGAGACAGTTTCTTCTGAATTTTGGATCTGTGTTATTAGTGTCTGTGGTTTGGTGGTTCAGGTGTACATTGTGAGCACCTTGTTTGCTAGCCATTCTATGCACCTTTTCCTCACAAAGACAAATCCAGGCCTCCTAGTTCTGTTTGCTGATAGTACCCAACACAGCAGGTAGCTCATGTAGGACATTCTACTTGTCTTGGTGGCATAGAATCAACTGGAGAAAGGTCTGCTCTAAATTTAGCCCTGCCAGGCAAACTGCAGGAATTTTGTACCTCAGAGCAGTCCATCTTGAAAAGACAGGTCTTGTGTTTGGCTGGGGCCTGGGGACTCCCTGTCATTGTGACAATAGAAAGCAAGGGAGAGGCAAGTCATAAATTAGGCCAGGGGACGGAGGCAGAGGAAAACAGATACACACTGCTGACAAGATTAATATGCAGTTGACGGAGAACACTTTCACACCAGAGCGCCAACAAATAAACACAATTCAGAAAGCTCATCTCTGCCTTATCAGGGAAGCCCAATTCCTTAGCCAAAGAAAGGAAGCAAATAAATGAGGAAGAGGGAGAAGCAGTCACATGTATGCTGGAAGGGGGGAGGTTGTCCACAAGGAAGTCCTGCAGGGACAGATCGCTGAAGGATAACAAGCCGTAGGCTTTGTCGAGCTGTATGTTTTCTGAACAAAATCAAGGGCAGAAGGAGCAGGGGCCTGCACTGTGGGGGAGGTAGACTCCAGGATGCAGGGGTGAAAGCTGAGCCAAGGGCATTGCCTGCCCCAGGCAGAGGCGAGGCTGTCTGGGCCACCAGCTGAGAAAGGTATCATTTCGACCAGGAGTCAGCAGAGTTGCCTGGCTCTTCAGCTGGACCCTTCAGATGGCCTCTCCCTACCCCTATCCTGTAAGGAATGAAGACTCAGAGAGTGGGCAAGCGTCATAGAAACTTTTTGTTTATTGGTTTGAATCACATAGAATCGCCACCCTTGTAGGTCTGATGCAGCCAAATATTGAAAAATTTGCATACTTTCAGGGCAGGTAATTGTGAGACTAGACATAGTTTTAAAGCTATCAATTTATTCTAAGATTAAGACTTGTAACCATTATGCGACACTGTTTTGCCAATGACCCTGAGCATAAATCCAGACTTTGAACTTGACCTAGAAGAATTCGCATGATCTGATCTTTGCTTAAGCTGGCTAAGCCTCTCTCTCTCCATGGCAACAATGAACAACTTCTGTTTATACAACACAAGATTAACTCCAGCATCAGGTGGCTTTATTGACTTGACCTCTGGGAAGGCCCCCTGGCTATCTCACATCATGGATATGAAGGCACTGTGGTGGAACATACATGAAGGGGGCCATCATACAGGGAGGCAAGTAGCCAGAGGGACTGTGGTCCCAGTTCTTCTCATTCAACAACTTTCTCAGGAGAACCAACTGGAGTCCCATGAGAATTCCATTAATCCTTTCTTGACTTCCAGTGAGGCTCTACTTATCCTGGGCTCCATCATCTCCAACCATACTGGGGACCAATATTCTAATACTTGATACAAGCCTTACCCAAGACTCTAGCCTTTTAACATATTTTCTTTCACCTTTCTGGAACAGCCATGCCCACTTCCTTTCTCCTGCAGTTAACACTGCATCCCCCAGGCCCCTGTCATGGCAACACTCAAGCTGGATAGACACTGCCTAAGGTGAAAATGCTGGTCTCAGTGCTTGACAAATGGTTAAATGCTGAGTATATAAAGTGAGAAGACGAACAAGTGAACAAACAGATATTAACCAGTAACTACTAGATAATTTGATGCCTCAAAGTATAAATAATAATTCTCAGTTTTATATGGAGATGTTGAGTTTGAGATAGTGTCTTGGCCTTTTGGTCCATTTCTCCATCAGGGCTCGGTGAAGCCTAGAATATAAATTGAAAATACAACTCAGAGACATTTGGGGGGACTAAGGTGCGGCTCTTAGTGTTCCATTAATATATTTATTAGATTTGCTTTCTTTTTGTCTTGAGCTCAGCACCAACACCATAAACAAACAGCCTTGGAATGTAGTAAAGCAAAGCTAGCTCCAGCTTCCAGGGCCCATGACAGATGTCAGATTGCTTGTTGCTGGTGACCAAGGAAGTTCAAAATAGCTCTAAAGTTTCTTTAGCCTCCTTTATGTAGTATTTCTCATTGTAAGGGAAACTCATGGGAGAAAAGCTGGGGATGGGGAGTGGTCTTTGAGCAGTCAATCACTTCTAAAGATTGAATTTGTTCCTCCTTTTGCTAATGCAGGTTGACATAGGTCTGTTCTATAGGCAAGAGGACTGTGAGTGAATGTGCTCTGAAAACATTATTGGAAGTGGGCTAATGAGACATTAACAGACTCTCTGATGGAACAACACCCACATATTGGTATTATCTGCCAGGTTTTGAGGAATGAGCACTATGGGACTCTAATAATTAATTAAAATTCTAAGAATTTTATGACTTTACAATCATAAACCTAAACACACTGGTTTGGCACATAGTGTAGAGTATTAATGCATGCATAAACATTTAAATACAATAAAAACTACTGCAATAGGTCATGACTGTATTCATATGTCAATCATTTTTTCCCAAGACTTTTGTGGATTTATAGTATTCCAATGTATTCTGTAATTCATTTAACAATACTTTGATTTTTAATAGAATTCTCCCTAACCCTGAGTTTTGATAGTATAAACAGTGCCAATGAGTAATTTTTCCTAAATTTTGTGAATATCATTCCTCCTTTTTAGTAAATGATAGAGTCTAAAAGACTGTCCTACTTTGAAGGTTTGGACAGCTTGAGAGCTTGCCTTTCAGAAAGCTTATCTCCTTCCAGTAATAAACTGTGACTCCCAGAGTTGTCTCTGAATCACACGTTACTGGTGACAGAAGTCCTACCCCATGAACCCTTCTGGGAGGCTGGAATTACCTAGGTTAAACCTTCCCAGGACGCCCCTCCTCTCATGGTGGAAAAGAATTAAAGACAGGTGGAAACATAGTTATCAAATGCAAGGACTTAGCAGTTAGAATTTGGTTCAGAAATTGGCTCCCATAGCTCATAGCCCTGAGCAAGTTAGTTCACTCCTGCTGACTGGCTTCTCAACTGTCAGACTCTTGAGTCTATTCAAAGGAATTTTATTGTTGATAGCTTGTAATAATGGTGTGTGTGTGTGTGTGTGTGTGTGTGAGAGAGAGAGAGAGAGAGAGAGAGAGAGAGAGAGAGACAGAGACAGAGACAGAGACAGAGACAGAGAGAAAGAGAGGGGGGAAGAAGGAAGAGAGAGAGGTGTACGGAGAGCTGAAGACCACATAGAATGTATAATCACTATTATTTTTACCATTGCCCCAGTCTTGTCATTATACTATGACAGTCCTTTCCTATTAACTCTGTCTCCCACATGGAAAGAAGCATGACATGGAGAGAAAAGGAAGGAAGCAGAACTTATACGGTTTCAGAAGGGCTTGGGGTGGGCAAACGCGTCTACGAAGCCCCTGTTTTTTGAGCCCACCTTTCTCTTTAGAATTTCTGCTGGCTGGGAAGGCTGTCCACCTGCCACAGCTGCTTGGGTTTCATTGGTCCTGTGAGCTTTCTGCTTTCGCCTCTCCCTGTTCTAAAGGCAGCTCTTTTGACCTTGAGGGTCCAGGACATAGTGTTGATCCCAGGAAAGACAGTAATAGTTTTGTTGACAGATACTTTTCAACAGCTGTCCGGTATCTGGGAAGCTGAGGGAAAGGGCGGGAGGAGAGTGAGTCAGGGTTAACCCATGCTTGGCCCTCACAGTATTCCCTTTGTAAGAAATCCCTGTATAGCTGGGATTCTCCTGGGACTTGGAGACATTAAAAAAAAAAAAAAACACAAACCATCTTCATCATTTTATTTTATAAAACCGAGTAACACTGAAGTTCCAGGAATAGAGTAAACACATGAAATTTAAGACCGTTGAGAGCTCCATGTTTCCAAGAACATTGGTGGTGACGTAAGTCTGAGGTGCTCTGGAATTCTTTTATCTCTCATTTTCATCCAGATCTATAGAAGATGAGAGTTGAGTCTTTAAAATTGCTGTGGGGTGAGGATCACACAATTTTAGACATTTCATTCCAGTTTTCATATTAGATACTAGTCATATCTAGTTTAATAATTATTTTCCTATTTGATAGTCATAATATATGTGGTAGCACAGCCAAGCACTTTTAAACAAAATTATTAAAGTATTTCAAATGCATGGCATTTTAAGTGCTAATCCCAAGGGCCTTTTATAATTCTGCTGCCGAGAGACAAGAGGGAAACCGCTCGCAAACCAATGCTGGTTTCCAACTTTGCCTTCAGGCTTTGTTGTATTTGAAGGACGACTATATTAAGAATTTCTATGTCAGTACAGAGACCAAAATGTTTGATAATGAGATTTAATAGAAAATTAGTCAGTGGACTTTCTAGCAAGGGTTCACTGCAGGATTATGAGCCTATGTGCTTTGTTTTTACATGTGTTCACTAAGAACTTACTGGAATGTAAAACTCAAGCATTCTAGAGAAATATTTGGCAACGTTTATGTTCCTGCCCCGACAAACTGCCACCCACAGAAGCAGCTTAACTCATGTAGAACTAGCTGTAGCGAAAGGAGCAATGGTATGGACTTCATCAACGATCAACAGATGGGATGTCTTAGCAGTAAGGAGAAGGGGTATCCTTACCATTTAGGCTTTATTGTTCCACTTGAGTTTGGTTGGATGCTCTGTTCGTTATTTGATAGAATTCAGTCTTTGTGAGCTTTATTTCTCTTTCTCTGGGAAGCACATAACTAACTTACGTGTGTGTAAAACACTGTGTGTGTAACACTTTTATAGTGGATACTCAGACAAAAATGACAAGATGATATGTAACACAGAGGTACCTGGGGTAATACAAGGCTTGCTCTGGAGGTTCTCTATGTATGGAAGGAAGACATTCCAAGTGGCAAGTTTGGAGCAGAAGAAGAAAAACCTAGGGGTCTCCTAAAGTTGGCACTTAGACTCAGGGGCTGCAATGGAGGAAGCTACAAAAATGGTCTTCCAATCAAAATTCATCTCTTAGTACCTTAGACCATTGGATTATTATAAGATAAAAGGTATATCAGGTGAGAGCGGGTGAAAAACTCGGACCAAAATGTAGGAGGTCATTTGGTTGGAACCAGGGAACCCATTTGTGTCTTCTTGGGGATTCTTCAAGTGCACAAGGACTGGACTGTGGGTGAATGAAAATCTGTGATTTCAACCATCCAGGAAGAATATATATCAAAGTCTACATATTAAGTCTCTATATCAGGCACTAGGGCTTAAAACTTTTTCTTTTTAGATAAAACTTAATAAGATTTGAATAATTTGTTCTCCAGCAGGTGCAATCATCACCTTCTGAAATGACTCTGATTTCCCCTCCTTTGCCCAGAGATGACTGGTCGTGTGTGCTGTGTTGTAATTTCCCTGTCTTGAGAAGAGTGTGGAGAGGCAGGCTGTAGGTTCCTAGTTTTGAGCTTGGTTGTCCCTCGGTGTGGTGAGAGAAAGTCTCATTTGGTAAGTTTGAGATGAATTCAGGGAACTTTACTGAGTTTGAAAGTTTCCCACATGGTTATAGGTCAGCCCGATTTGACAGCTATTGTGCTAGATTTTGAAGATGTTGAGCAAACCTGCTCCTCTTAACCTGTGAAGTTTGGCATGTCGTCGAGTGCCAAATGGCTCTCCATGCACATTTAATATGAAGAGCTAGAGAACAGAGGGAAAACTTTAGGGAAATACCAACACCGAACCTCTGGTGATTTTTGAAAGAAAGATGTTTTCCTTCCAGTCTAGCCAGAGGTGGGGCTGGGAGCCCTGCTTAAAACCTTCCTTAATTCATTGCCCTGTAACTTGAGGCCTGGATTTGACCCGGGGGGCAGAACATTGGATTTACCAATGTTAGAAATTATTAAAATACTCTTGTGGAGAATGCAACCATTACCATATTTCACATCTATAGAGAGCGTAAGGACCCTATTTCCAAAGTTAGTATATACTTATTAGTTATTAGCAACTACCAATCAAATAAAAGCAGGGAAGATGAAAATAATTCTAAACTGGTGAATCACTTATATAGTTATTTTACTATTTTTTACCCTTGAAGTAAGTTCCCATGTATCTCTCAATGGCCTCCTTCGGTGATGGGTAACGTAACTCCTGAGCCTCTGCTTATCCTTCCTGGGTGCAAGGATTATGGGGGTGCTTCACCATGCAAATATCACAATGACCCATGTATTATTTTTTCTGTTACAGTGAGATATATAACCTTATATAAATGTGTTTAATAATAGACTTCTAAATTGATAGCTCTAGGGTATTGGCCCGAGGAGCTTATAGAAAAGTCAAGATAGAGGATAACTCTACTTCCCAGGTCTCTCAGAGACCACAACACAATTTATATTAAAAATGGATTTGGGGCTGGCAGTTATGAACTCCATCAACACACCATGTCACCACAAAACAAAATAAATGGTAAGAAGCCCTCTCCCTGCCCCCCGCAGCCTCCTTCATTTCCAGATATCATTTCATCAGTTTTAGAAAGAATGTTAACAGGAATGCATGATGATGCACTACATTTTTCTTTCCTCCTCCTCTTCCTCCTCCTCCGAGTAGCTGTTGCTTGCCTTTCTTCAAAATGACTGCTGTCTATCTGGACTGTGGAGATTAAGTCTGGATCTGGGCTGGCTTGCCAGTGACATCTGGAAAGGGCTGTGGATGGAGCAGGTGTGCAGTGTTAAGTGAGGTCATGCTTGCTACCACTGGGTGCCTCCCAGATGACAGCATACTATTTTTAAAGGGGACAATTGCTGGATGACCCAGGAAGACCTTCAAAACCAAATGGTAGCTCAGGGGGCAGAACTTGCTGTATTAATTGAGGAGAAAGTGACCTGTGCCAGGCTGCCCATTTTTCTGCTTCTCCATATCTGGCAACTGGAAGGTGCTTCAGTAAGTCCGACTTAAAAGCTTTCTGGTGGGGTAGAAACAGAGAGGCTGCCAGTTACTTGTCCCTTCTCTTCCCTAACTAGAAAAGAATTGTGCTGGGAAATGATGAACACTGAATATCCCGTCTTAAAAATAATGACTTCTCTTTGACAGTCACATAAAGAGATGATCCAAGAACTGTTTTCAAGTGTAGGTAGCAGTGGGGGATAGGGAGGCAAAATTCATAGAACAGTTGCCCCAAACGTCATCTTTTAGGATATGTTAACATCGAATTCCCTCATTTTATATGAGAAAGATGAAGACCTCTGGGGATGGAATGTCCTGAGCTGGAGACAGAGCCTCAGAGTTGAGATGGAAATTCTCCCCAGCTCCAGACAGCACCCACACAAGAGGAGACTTGCGTTTAAACTTCTACTACAGTTCATCAACCTTGCAGTTTCTAGAGCTATTGGGAACAGGCAAAAAGCACCTTGTCCTAAGTACTGCCATTTTGACTACAGACTTCATCTTTGACTACAGACTCTATCTTTGACTACAGACTCCATTTTACCTGAGGGGTAAAAACCACTTCAGATTCCCAAGCCACAGGGGAGCTGGAAACCTCCCAATAGCTGACCAACTTTCTCCATAGAAATAGTCGTTATGCATCTGTAGTGATCTAGAAACACCATGGCTATTCCTAACAACAATAGGAACAAATGAATCTGATTGGTTGAACTGAAAAGCTTGCATTGTATGTGGGTTGACAATGATGGAACATTCAAGGAAGCCCCTAATCTCTAATCCTGACTGGTGAAAATCGTGACTATAACTTGACAACAAATATTTGTAATTTTTGTGCTTAAATACTTCTTCAACTGGTGTTTGATCTTGAAGTTCAGCTCTCAAGTCTGTTCTGTGGCCTTGATCAATCAGCTCCCTCCCCTCCCCCTACTCTTTTGTGCTATCCTGCATTAAATCTTGTCTCTTGTTTCTGCTTGGCTTGATCTAAACCTTTGGACCACATCAGAAAGAACTATATTCCACAAATGTTACATGTTGTTCATTGAAGGAAGGAATGTGTATTATTATTATTGCTTTTTTTAATGGAATATCTCAAAACTGGGCTTTGAGACAGTATGTATGAGAAAACTACATCTCTAGACTCAGTTTGAAAGGAGTCAATAGCTGTAGTAACATAGAGAACACAAGGCTGGGCTGGTCATGGGAAGATGTTGGTTTTTCCTCATCTAGGTGGAATGGAAGGATCCTTCAGGGGCAGAGGGGAAAGTTCCTAACTTTTGCCATGGTGATAAGATCCATAGCATTGTGGACTTCTTGAAGCTATCTATCTTTTGTATCACAAATGACTGCTTTCAAGATAGAAGACTTTCCAAAGAGCTGGATGCAAGAGATTTGTAGAAATGTTTCCTTTTCCAACACCATTAAGTGCAAACTGTTTCTCATTTTCTTTAAAGTTCCTGTCAAAATTGGGAGGTGAACACCTAGATCTAAGGGTGTAGTTGAGAACAGGCAGCTTGTTGGTCATGTTGGTGTCATGATTTCATACTGACTCTGCTTTGGTTACACTCTGTACCACAGGCAAGCTCAATAGCATGGTGTCTCAGCAAGGGACTGGGGCAGGGGTATAGAAAAGGTCACTTGTGCCTTGCTCTCAAAGAAGGAAAAAAAGAAAAGATGAAAAACAGGAAGCAAGTTCATAACTCTAGCCGTAAGAGGTGCCTATTTCTGAATGGCAAGATGTAAAGGCTAGGCTTGTGGGGGAGGGAAGGCTCCTGATTTAGGTCTAGAGTCAACGTTATGTATTAAGTGCCTGTAGACTTTTGTCTAAAATTTAATAAGTGACCAATATGTTTGGCCGGGTTGATTGAATCCACCTGAATAATTTCCTGCTGATTTCGGTAGCATTAATCATGTGCATTGTTTCCGGACACTTTTACTAATATGCTGTAAGACAAGGACCGAACCTGGGATTTCTTTCATTTTCTTTCTTTTTCTTCTCCCCTCCATCCTAGAACACTCGTGGATATTCATGTGGGTAACGAGAATGTGCACTTACATTTTAAATGACCAGGATCTGGAGGTAAACTCACTATGCTGAAAGGATTCTTTGAATAATCCAGTCATAGGAGAGTAATCAAAAACTACCTTACATGGCCCTCATCAAAATACACCAAGGTCACAGTGTTACACACTTCCCAGGTGGAGAGATTGATCGAGCTCAGAGGAACTGAAGAACTTTCTGTCGGGGCACAAAATAATAATGGTGGTTCCTGCAATATTCAAATCCAGGTCTCCATTCTTTTGTTGACATCATTCTGTCTAAGAATAACTTTTTCCAACAATGATAGACACTATACAATTGTTTGGGAGGGGGGCTCAGATGTGTTTATTTGTTTTGTCATACATAAATTTTAAATGATTTTGCATTTAGTGACTAAAGCAATTCATTCCTGGTTTTTCTCATAGAAATTTATGCTACTTTTTTTTTTTTTTTTTTAGTATGAATAAATTCTGGATGATTCACCCTGATGTGAAGGTGTGGTATTAACCCAGAATTCAAGTACCTTTAAAAGCCATTGGGAGGCCGTTACCTTTATCTGTTAGGTTAAGATAACATATTTGATCCTTCTAGCGAAAGTGTTTTGGGCTCTTGTGAAAATCAAACAAACCTATTGTGGTGAAAACTATCCCAAGATTTTGTCAAGGGGCTAGTTTTTGCCAATTTCCCAAACTGGTAAACTTCTTAGGAGTCATAAAAAAGTGCATATAAAAAAAAGAAGGATTAGCATTTGAATGTGCCTGTAGAAATGGTTTTTATTGTAGTGAAAAAAGCCAAAGAAGGATTATTTCTACATAAAATCTTTCACCTAACTAGGACCACCTAGTACATAGTCATGTCCCATAAAATAGTAATGTCCCAAATCCCCTTCCAAAGCAAAAGTCACACTGCTGAGGTTCACTCTCTTCTAATTAGAAGGCAAGTCAGTTCTTCACTGATTATCTTTGGGGGCTGCATGCTGGCATCTTTGCAATGTACAGGCCCAACTGCTGCTTGGCCAACCAGCTCTTCCACAATCTTTCCCATTTGCTGGCTCACGAAGTGATCATTTCAATCTCTAAGCAGTGTGTTGAACTTCTCAAGGAGCTGTCCCCTACACATGCTGACATCTGATGTGTATACCTGGTGAAGCAGAGAACTTCTGAAACTGGGTTTCTTGTCATAATGTGCCCGAGATGTTACTAGTGATGGTGAAGTCAGGTTACTCTTAATATAATACTCAACTGCACGGTTCTTAAGATAACTTTGAAGTCTCTTAGTGTCTCTTGTGCACTTTGTGATAACTACCCCAAACAGTGACTGTGTACCACACCACTTCAGTTTACATTCAGACTTTCATAGGCATACCTCTCGCTCACATGTCAAGGCTGTCTCTTTTACAACATTGGACACAATGCCCAGCAAAGCATTTGTTTGCAGCATTATTAATAACTAAAATATATGCACATTATATTTCATGTGTCAAAAGTTAACTTTAATTATATAAACATTTATACATATATATTTTCATTGGTAAACTAACTTCTGGTTTGAGATGGATTTTATAATATTTCTGAGGAAACACTCCCATTCACACCTCCATCTTCCCTACACTGAGTGAGTATATGTGTATATATGTGTTTGAGGGTGTTCTGTGTGTATATATGTACATGAATAG